>CAUYRT010092221.1:0-45667 GCA_963574885.1 Lepilemur ruficaudatus | reverse complement strand
GACAGAGTCTCACTTTGTTGCCCAGGCTAGAGTGAGTGCCATGGCATCAGCCTAGCTCAGAGCAACCTCAAACTCCTGGGCTCAAGCAATCCTCCTGCCTCAGCCTCCCAGGTAGCTGGGACTACAGGCATGCGCCACCATGCCCGGCTAATTTTTTCTATATATTTTTAGTTGGCCAACTAATTTCTTTCTATTTTTAGTAGAGACGGGGGTCTCGCTCTTGCTCAGGCTGGTTTCAAACTCCTGACCTTGAGCGATCCGCCTGCCTCAGCCTCCCAGAGTGCTAGGATTACAGGCGTGAGCCACCGCGCCCGGCCCAGATTTGTAAATTCTGATTGAATAATATTAATAGTTTGAAGGCTTAAATTTTTTCCTATCAACTTTGCTCTTCTTTTTAGAGAAGGAAATATCCATGGTAGAGTTCCTTGATCTGGCCTCCTCTACACTGTAGTCACTGAAAATTTCTCCCGGACTTTTGCAAATGATTGAGTCTTATTTTTCAAAAACTCATGATATTTTAATGGGAAGATGGGAAAGGTTATAGCAAGTATCTTAGCTTGACACCATTTTAGCACCTTAACCCTTAAGTCTTCAATTATATTTTATGCTGTATTATATTTTTACATTTTGTAAGCAAAGATAAAGACTTAATTTGGTGTTAAGCATTAGGAATAGCTTTTGTTAGTTACCATGGAGATTAGTGGCACAGAAATGAAGGTGCTGGTTTATATACCTACCAGAAATTCAGTTTGAATTCAGGAATCATTTTTATAGAAAAGTACTCATCCATTCCAAGAAAAATGAGGAAAGTTACAGGTACTACCGTGTCTGTTCAACCGGCAGAGCTCACCACCACGTGACTATGCCTTGAGGCAGGTAAAAGCTGCTGGGAGCTCAGGGTTTCAAAAGTGCAGTCATTTACAATTCAAAAGTGATCAGTTCACAATTCAAAAAGCAATCATGGAATGAGAAGGTCAAAAGCATTTGTCCCTTTCTAGCCTGTATTTGAGTCCTGAGTACTCAAGGAAAAGCAGAGTGAACATTTGGAATTCATTAAAGGTTTAAAATACAATAAGAATGCATATATATCAGAAGAAAAAAAATCATCCCTCCCCCCCCCCCCCCCCCCCCCCAGCAAAACAGGCATCTGGAGAAGGAATCAAGCACAGTGTGAATTTCTGGCAGTTTTCTTGGGACCTGATATAAAATTTTTTCCTGGACTTAAGAGCAGAATTTTTGTATTCTAGTTCTCCTGGTCCTTCCTCTGGGGCAATTGCTTTCAACTTGAAACAATTTTTAGGAGGAGTCCTCATGCTTTCGTAGCCATGAAATTCTCAGGAATCCCTGAAATATTTCAGTGACTTGGTAAGAAATATAAACCAAACCCACACTGCAGGAAATGAGATGGTCATTCTGGGCAACTCAGATGTGTGTTTTTGATATGATTAACTTTCACACAGTTAATGACTCACTTATGTGTTAAACATTGATTTTTTGTAGTCAGGCTAATACAGTCAGTAGGCTTCAGGCTTGGACAATTAAAAACTAAGTAAAAAGTGTAGGAACATTCTAATTGATAAGTAACCAGTGGAAGAAAAAGATACATGTGTTGCACTTTCCCTACAGCACCATTTGTCAAAAGATCTAAGCAATTTATAAGATGAGGTCACCTTTCTTTGTGACTTTCGTATCTCACCAGTAGCACGTAGCAATAGCTTATGCATGCAGCAGCATAAATAAGTTAAAATATATCAGGTCGGCAGCATCTGTAGCTATGAGAGGGTAGGGATTGGAAATAGTATAAAGGTCAGCTTTAGAAAGAACAAGTAAGCCCAGAGCTGCTGACAAAGAAGGCTTGATTGTTTTATTAGAGTAATTTGAGTCAGAGGTGAGGGAGAAGTGGCTGTTGGACTTGACCTGAGAATAAAGGGAATACTAAATCCAGGAAAAGCACCTAAAACCTGCTGGAAAGAGACAGAATGGAATGGAAACTGCATTCCATGATGAGGTCTTCGTTATGATATTGTTCCTTACTGAAATATCTCAAGGCCTTTCTAGAAAGACAAGTAAATAATATTATGCCAGGGGATTCTCTGGAATGTTAGTAAAATGTTCAATGACACCATGGATTATTATTATTGTCTTTAGAAAAGCACAACATCATCAATGAATTTGAGGTCTGGAAAGACCACATTCCTTCTTTCATTCATCCTCAAACAGATGTTTATTGAATAGGTATTTAAATACCAGATATTACAGGTGCTGAGATTAGAAAGATGAAAACAAAAAAGACACCTCTGGACTACAGTACAGTCACATTTTGTGGGGAGGGAACAAATATACAGTTGTCCCCCAGTGTCTGTGGAGGGCTGGTTCCAGGACCCCCTTTGGATACCAAAATTTGGGGATGCTTAAGTCCTTTATATAAAATGATGTAGTATTTGCACATAATCTGTGCATATTTTCCCATATACTTTAAATCATTTCCCGATTATTTATAATAATGAATACAATGTAAATGTTATGTAAATAGTTGTTATACCATATTACTTAGGGAACAATGACAAAAAAAAGTATGTACATATTCAATACAGATGTAATATTTTTTTCTGAATATTTTGGATTCCTGGTTAGTTGAATCCATGGACGCAGAACCGATGGACACAGAGGGCCTACTGAAGTAGCCATTTCTTTGTAGGTAACTGGTAAAGATTGATTGAATGGAATAATGAATAAATAAATGGATTTTTTAAAAGAGGAAAATAACATTTTGGAGATTATTAATACTGCTATGTATGGATAATAACATGAATAAATGAAAGTCACTGATAAACACATTCTAAGTATTAATATTTAAACCCAGAAATAATAGAAAATATTTCTTATTAAGAAAAACTGAGTAAATTTTCTTTACGTTCATTTCTCTGCAAAGGACCCTGTTTTAGATTTATGTAGGAGTGAAATAAGATAGGGAGTAAAAAGAAGAAGGGAAATAAGACCTGGATAATCCAATTATGTATAAATACTGAAAGTAAATGGGACATTGTCTTTTCTGAAATATTTACTTGATTCAGGGAACAGAATCAAGACATAAATGTTAAAAGAGCTATTAAAATTCAAATAAAATTCACCTTCAAGTGTATTTCTGAAAAATATCCAAATAAACAAAGGATTATATATAACAATAAAACCTAATATTAATCTCAAACTTTAATCTCTTGCTGGATAGGTAATTTTTACAGAAGTTTAAAAAAACATTTAATTACAAAAAATTACAGAACAATAATAAGGGTTTTTTCATTTCTTTTTTTTTTCCACCGTGAAGCATCCATAGCATAGAGTTTTTAAAATTTCTGTTAATAATGAGGGTTTTTTTCCTCTACAGCATGTCTTTGTCTTAATAATTTAGCACCTAGCACAGTTTCTGGCAAAAATATTTATGTTTATTGAATGAATGGTGAATAAATTAATGAGTGTCAGGTTTTTAGAGTTTTTTAGAAATGTCATGTTTCTTGTTCAGTTTTTTTAAGAAGACAGAGGCTTGAAAACCTTTGAAGGAGAAAATATAAATATGGCCTGTGGAAGAACCTAGAAGGTTTTTCCAATATACTTTCTTCCTTTCTTCCTTCCTTCTCCTTCTCCTCCTTCTGATTTTGAGACAGAGTCTCCTTCTGTTACTCTGGATAGAGCGCAGTGGCATCATCATAGCTCACTGCAACCTCAGACTCCCGGGCTCAAGCCTCAGCCTCCTGAGAAGTTGGGACTATAGGCTATTTTTTTTTTTCTATTTTTGGTAGTGATGGGGTCTCGCTCTTGCTCAGGCTGGTCTCCAACTCCCGACCTCAAGGGATCCTCCCCGCCTTGGGCTTCCAGAGTGCTAGGATTACAGGCGTGAGCCACTGTGCCAGGCCCCTTTCTTCTTATTCTTAACAGAATTTCTGCTATTCAGCCGGGCACATGGCTATCTGAAATAAAGACCACATTTCTCAGCCTCCTGCACAGCTAGATGTGCCATGTAAATAAGTGACAGCCAAAGAGATGTAGGGGGATGTTTCCTGAGAGATTTCTGGGAAATGATGCCCCTGCTTTGTCCTTTCTCCTTCCTGCTGGCCAGCATGCAGACATAGTAAGGAGCCGGGAGAGCCACCTGGGCCGAGGCAGCATTTGGAGGAAAGCGGAGCAGCAAGTGGAAGGAGGCTGGGACTCCGCAACTTGGAACTGCTGGACTAGTCCTGAACTGTTGATCAGCAATGTTGTTGTTGTTGATGATGAGTAGAACCTTATGTAATTCAGCCCGTGTTTATTTGGGATTTCTGTCATTTGCAGTTAAACCTAACCCTAAACTATAGTGGCCTAAGTAGCCCTAAAATTATCACCTAATTTACATACCTGCCATGGACTCTATGACTCCCAGAGCATCTCCTAAGTGACCTGATATAACATGTCTTTTTTTTAGTAGGTTGTACTACATATTTTCCTAGGTAGGATAATTGGTAAAGTGATGTATCACCATATTTTATCAGGTTTATTGGATGTACCTACTATGTAGAGTAATTCCCATGTCTTTTTTTTCTGATTTGTTAAAGTAAGACTTATGTTTCTGGGTGGGTATGTTGGCTCACGTCTGTAATCACAGCAATTTGGGAGGCCAAGGCAGGAGGATCCTTTGAGGCCAGGAGTTCAAGACCAGCCTGAGCAAGAGCCAGACCTCATTTCTACCAAAAAAAAAAAAAAAAAAAAAAAAACTTTTCTGAGAGTTGTTTTGTACTTTGGAAAAATATATAAATTATTTAGTGAATAGTAAATATGAACAGGGATTAAGGAACTTATTCTTTGCTTTATGTATTACATGTGTTTTGAAATGTCTTCCTAATCATATTTATTAAAATAGAATTTACATGTAGTCAAATTGACCAATTTTAAGTGTGTGATATAGTGAGTTTTGACAAAACTCACTTATGTTACCTACTCACATAACCACCATCAGAATCATGATATAAAACGTTCCCATCACTCCAAAATTTCCCCTATGTCCTTGTGCATTCAAGTGCCTCTCCCTACCTCAACCTTTGGCAACCGCTGATCCTCATTCTGTTAATAGTTTTGCTTTTTCTATATAAACGGAAATTCACAGAAATGAAATCATACAGTATGTAGTATTTTCTGTCTGACTTTTTTAACTTAGCATAGTAATGCAGATGTACACTCTACCCCATTTCTCCCAAGGGTGATGTCTTGCATCACTATAGTGCTGTGTTGCTGCCAGTGTATTGATATTGATGCAGTCAAGATACAGAACATTTCCATCATCACAGGGATCTCTCATGTTGCCCTTTTATAGCCACAGCACTTTCTTGCCTCCTTAATCTCTCCATAACCCTTGGCAACCACTATTCTGGTCTCCATTTCTATGATTTTGTCATTTTAAGCATGTCATATGAATGGAATCACAGTAAATAGCCTTCAGAATTGGCTTTTTTCATTCAGCATAATTCTGTGCAGATTCATCCAGGTTGCTGCATATGTCAGTAGCTGGTTCCTTTGTATTCTGAATAATATTGCATGATATGAGTGTATCTCAGTTTATTTAACCATTCCCTGGTTGAAGGATATCTGGTTTGTTTCCAGTTTAGGGCTATCAAATATAAAGATGCTACAAACATTTGTGTACTGGTTTTTGTGTGAACGTAAGTTCCATTTCTTTGGGATAAATGCCCAAGAGCGTAATTGATGCATCACATGATAATTGGATGTTTAGTTTTATGAGAGTTTGCCAAACTGTTTTCCAGAGGGCTATACCCTTTTACAGTCCATCCAGCAATAAATGAGTGATTCAGTTTCTCTGCATCCTCACCAGCATTTGGTATTGTCATCATTTGTTATTTTAGCCAACCCAATAATTGCATAGTGATAGCTCATTGTAGTTTTAATTTTCATTTCCTCATGGTTAATGATGTTAAACATCTTTCATATGCTTATTTATTACCTGTATATAGTATTTGGCGAAATGTCTGTTTACATCTTTTTGCCCATTTCCTAATTGGAATTTTTTTTTTTTTACTGTTGAGTTTTGAGACTTCTTTATGTATTATAGATACTGAACTTCTGTCAGATATGTGGTTTGCAAACATTTTTTTCTTAGTCTGTAGCTTGTTTTTCTATCATCTTCACAAGGTCTTATACAGAGCAAAGTTTTGAATTTTGATGATATTCAATTTGTCAATGCTTTCTTTTATGGATTATGCTTTTGGCGTCAAGTCTAAGAACTCTTTGCTTAGCCCTAGGTCCTAAAGATTTTTTTTTTAGGTGTGTGTGTGTTTTTTAAGATTTTTAGTTTTACATTTAAGTCCATGATCCATTTTGAGTAATTTTTTATGTAATTTGTGAGGTTTAGGTCAAAGTTCATTTTTTTTTCTTATATATGTCAAATTGCTCTAGTACCATTTGTTGAAAAAGCTATCCTTTCTTCATTAAATTTCTTTTGTACCTTTGTCAAAAATCACTGGGCATATTTGTGTAGGTCTATTTCATTCATTTCTTTTCATTACTGAGTAGCATTCCTTTGAATGGATATGTCACAGTGTGTTATACATTCACCCATTGCTGAACATTTGATTATCTCTAGCTTTTGGCTCTAACAACTAAAGCTGCTGTGAACATTCACATACCAGTTTTTCTTTCTTTTTTTCTTTTTTTTTTTTTTTGAGACAGAGTCTCACTCTGTTGCCTGGGCTAGAGTACCTTGGCATCAGCTTAGCTCACAGCAACCTCAAACTCCTGGGCTCAAGTGATCCTTCTGTCTCAGCCTCCCGAGTAGCTGGGACTACAGGCATGTGCCACCATGCCTGGCTAATTTTTTCTATATATTTTACTTGGCCAATTAATTTTTTTCTATTTTTAGTAGAGACGGGGTCTCACTCTTCTTGTTCAGGCTGGTTTCAAACTCCTGACCTTGGGCAATCCGCCCTCCTCAGCCTCCCAGAGTGCTAGGATTACAGGCATGAGCCACAGCGCCCAGCCCAGCACATACCAGTTTTTGTGTGAACACATTATTTTATTTCCCCTGGGTAAACATCTAGGAATGGGATTGAGGGATTATATGGTAACTGTATATTTAACTTTATAAGAAATTGTCAAATTGTTTTCCAAAGTGGTGGTACAGATTTGCATTCTCCCTGGCAATAAATGAGAGCTCCAAATGTTCTACATCCTTGTCAACACTTAGAATTACTTTTCTCTTTGATTATTGCCTCTCTAGTGTGTGTATAGTGGTATCTCATTGTGATTTTAAAATGCATTTCCCTAATGACTAATAATGTTGGGCATATTTCCATGTTCTTACTCGCCATTTGTATATCTTCTCATCTTTTCTTCATTTTTAATTGGGTTCTTTAATGTTTTATTAGTTGTGTGTTTTAAAAACACCAATTATTTTGAGAGAACTTACCTCAAAGGAACCCTCGATGGTTCTTCCCAGCCTCAAAGAATCTTAGGTCTTTAAAAAAATAAAACTCACTCCCCATTTTAAAAAAAGAGAGAGAGAGAAAATTAAGTGTCCTAATTTATTAGTGTGTGTATTTGGATGTCCATGTACAGTACTGAGTTGTTTGAAGAAGGATATATGACAAAGTAACTATAAAACCTAGTGCTTACTGCTCATTCTCTGGTGAATTAAAGTGAACACAATATTCTAGTGGTTCACATTGTTGATCCCAGGTGAATGACTTAACTGCTGCAAGACAGCATGTTGCCATTTTAGTGAATAATTCTTCTTAATAGTTTTTCTGACCCCTCCCAAAGGTAATCATTTATTTCTCTGACTTTGAAAAGCCTTTCCATGCCTTGTAGCGTGCCTTCTCTAGCAATGACAGGAAGTGCCACAAGTTGAAAAAGGTGGTGGCACTAGAGAGGGATGGAGGACAGTGGAGTCTTCCACTTGCTTTTCATTCAGTCCAGTAGACGCCCCAAGAGCAGGGTCCCCAAGGCACTCCAAAACCCATGAAACCAACCCACGAGTATGAGTTCATCACGTTGTGAAAGATGGTAAAATCCTACTGAAAAAGAAGGCAATTCCTCTTCTTCCACCTGTAAATCAACCATCAGAAAGCACATTTCTCTAAAATAAAGTAGAATTCTTCAGGCATCAATTTGTTGGGTGGTGAAATGTGCTGCCTCAAAGGGAGAAAGCTCTCCGTCATTGGAAATATTCAAACGGAAATTGCACGACATCTGACAGGAATGATACGGAAATCAGTAATTGGCTGTATTGTTTAAAATACCTTATATTGCATCACAGTTTGATTACATCACAACTCTTAGAGGCAGTATGGCATAGTGAACAGAGATTGGGTCTTAGAGTCAATCACTTGCAACCTCTCTGACCTTCTGATTTTCAGGTTCTTCATCTATAAAATAGAGATTCTGATACCAGATATAATGTGAAAATTAGGAATCAATAAATAAAGAGGCTGGCACTATGTTTGGTTCATGTGAGAGATTTGATAAATAGTAGCTATTATTCTCATATTTAAGTCTTCCTAGTCTACAACTTAAGTTGACCACTTAAAAATTAGAAGTGACTCTTATGGTACAGGTGTTAAAAAAAATGAGAAGTGACACTTGGGATCAGATTTTTTTCACTTTTAAAGATACATTTTGTTACGGATCATTTTCAGTAACTGGACACTTACTATATGGCAAGCTGTGTGCCAAGTGCTTTAAATATGAAATCTCACAAAACCAAAATGAGGTAGATTTCCTTATCCTTATTTTGAAGAAAACAGAGACATACAGGGGTGAAGTAACTTGCTCAAAGTTCTTCAAGAAGAGGCAGAGCTTGAATTCAAACCAAATCCAGACTCTAATGCTGGTGTTTTAGACACTATGGTCTCCTGCCCCTCACTTTTGTTTTTATTTGCATTCTAAGTTTTACTTAATCTAAAACTCACCTTGCCTTAAAATGAACCTTAGCTATGTTTACAAATATCATTGCAGATATTATTCATCTACATTATTGGAATTATAACACATATAAGCAAATATGTGATCTTTTTAGCACATCCAGGCTTTCTCCCCTACAGGGTCTAAGATCTAGAAGCTGACTTTGTCAAATTCCATTCCATTCTATCTAATTAAAAAATATCAAAATCTTTCCAAAGATTAGTGTAGAGAGTGAATATTGGTATTTGTTAATATAACTCTGATTTTTAATTAAAATTGTGAAAAAAATGAACAAGTTTGAATATCATCCTTGTAACTTTTTCTTATTTCTTTTTTCACCTTTGAGCTATTTAAATTTTTAATTTTCAAATTACAATTTTGATTACTATTTTAAAAATTAAAATTCCTTACAACACATCTCTTAATGGTTCCCCTTTTCTGTTTTAATCTGGTTTCTACCTGGGCAAAATCTCAAGGAAATAATTGATTCTTCTTTGATCTGAAAGTCAAAGAATTTTAGTCTTTTAAACCTGTAGTAGGAGTAGGGGATTACAGAACCAAGAGTCCTCCTGCTTCTAAATCATGTGCATGTGTGTTTAGCTCAATTCTAGTTTTTAAATATATGCTTTAGACTTCACATAGTGCAAAAGTGTACAGAGATTTGGTATTGATAAAGTATTGAGGTAGTATTATGAACAGTTTTATTTATACAGTATGCCTTTAGATAAGGTCTGCTTAAGATAGGGTCTTGCTAAGTAGATTGTAAACTACTAGAATCAAAGACAGTTTTCTTCTTTGTATCACCCAGAGCAAGTAAAGAAAGTAGAATTCTCCATAGAAACATAGAACCTGGACTTTACAAGTCATGTGGTCCAATTGCTCATTCAGTGAATCCAGCTTTCAATTAGCCCAATGACAGGAGTTCCCTAACTCAGGCAGCAACTATTTCCACTGAATACTTCAATTGAATACTTCTAATTGTTTAAAAAAAATGAACGAAAGAAAGGACAGAGGAAAAAGTTAAGAAAAAGTTACGCTATTGAACCAAAACCCAGTGGTTCGTACCCATTTTTCATTTTTTTCACATGACGGGTATTCAAGTTCTGAACACATCATTTGTTTTCTCCTTTTATACCTGTCCTCTCTAGGGGAAAAGTCAGTGGTACTTTCCACTGTGCCCAGGGGAAATACCAGCATTGCTGGGGTGGGTGAGTGGTCTTGGGAGACTTTTCCAAACTACACGACACTCTTGAACAGTGGGATGTGCCATACCCTCAGGGTCAGGGAAGGGGAGCCTCTGTTTCAGGTTAGTTTCCCCAGGAAGCAGGTGCTGAGGAGTTGGGAATACTAAAAGTTTATTGGGGAGGAAGACCCCTAAAGGAAAAGGGGAGGGAGAAGAATGGGGCAGGTAAAGCCATCAGAAGCAGTCAGTCTGCCAGCCCCCACCCCCAGGAGCCCCAGCACAGAGAGCGCCCGTTAGAGTCTTGCACTGAGTGGAAATGGCTAGGCCTTTGCACCACTATCCTTCTCAGGGACTGGCTAGATATCACCCAGAGAATTTATCTCACCTTAAAAGCTGAGGCGGATCCTGAAGGAGCTGACAGCTGGAGGCTGCTGGGCAACCACACCCCCTGAAGCTGGGCAGTGAGTCATTTCTTGAAGAGGGCTCTGTGCAGTGCATGTCTGTGTCTGTCCCAGGAGGGCAGGAAGGGAGGGGACTGGGAGATGTTTTAGAGAAGTCTTGACAAGTCTTGGTGATTGGTCAGATACAGAAGGAGAGGTCAAAGATAACTCTGATGACTAGGACAGCACTGCCTTCAACATGTGCAGTGTGGTTAGGATATAACCTCTTCCCACCATGCCCGCAGCTGCCTTTGACTGAAAGTAGTCTGATTGTTTATTGCCTCGGTTGCCATGGCTCCTGCCCTCTGTGTTAAGTGACCAACCATGCTCCTTAGTTGCAACAGATAGGTTGCAGATTATTAAAGAGATTGGTCCACAGGCAAAGGCAAAAGACATACCCAGGCTGGAGGTGGCTTGATGTGAAACTATCCCATTTTGAATGAGGACAAACCAACTCAGCAAACTTTTTGGGAGACTCAAACACTAAGGGAATAAGGAGAGGTTGAAGCATGTGCTCAGGCTGTATCCTAAAGAACACTGAGCTATTGTTCTTATTCTCTCCTGCTGCCCCAGGCTCTCTAGACAGCAGTGAGACCTAGAAGTCCTATTGTTGCCTGAAGAGGCAACGTGTCTTTTGCTCCCAGATACATCCTTGCAGCAAACCCCATCATCATAGGTGATCTGAGCATGTTGCTTCCCTAAAGTGAGTATCCTTTGAATTTGAAAATGATACTGATGTGGTTATTTTTTCTTTGTAAAAGTGGGTAAAAGGTAAAGATTGACCCTGAACCTCTAGGAACTGTCCTTTGATTTTCGGTTTGGGCAATTTTTAGAAACCTTGAATGTGTACAGCTTGCTTCCGTACCTCCACAGTTATTTTCCCATGGCAGGAGCTGCTACGTCTCTAATTTTTGAATGTCAGGCTGATCTGTCTGCTGCAATTTCATGGCATTCAAAAACACCACCAGGCTCCCCAAAGTGGCCTGAAGTGATTATTTTCTACATAATATTTTTCTGTGTCATTTTGTTCCATTGAACTCCGTTCCAAAAAGGTGGAGGGACTTGCAAAGTGAATTTCTACTTTTGCTCTGCCATAAAGCAGTCCTACCGTCTATTCTTTCATTCATTCACTCATTTTGTTCATCCAGTTTTGCTCCCCCTAACCCCATGCCCATTGCGTGTGTCCTGCCCAACAGAGTTCAATGCAGCAAGAGGACAGGCATATTTAGGATCTTGTGATTCTGCCCCAGCCTTTACTGTTGATCATGGCTTCATACCTTTCATCATGCCCTCAAGAAGCCAGATGCGATACTGGTATGTAGCATGGATGGGATAAGGATAAGACAGAATAGAATAAGGGTTAATTACTTGCTTGGCAGAGGAGTCTCTTTAATTTTTTTGAGATAAAACTATTCACCACAGGATCGTCGTAGAATGCCTCCATGATGCACTTAAACTCTTTGATTTACAATACTTAAATTTATACTTCACTTTCCTCAAAAAGTATTCATCAATTTAAGTAGACATGATATGTCCTAAAATAATTGTTCTTTATAATTATAGATTACATGTAATGATAGCTTTACTTCGTCTTCTTTTTGCTTATATATGTTTGAAAATACTTGAAAAAACTGAAGAAACACTGAAGCCACACTTTGGCAGGCTAGAGAACAGTGGCACAATCACAGCTCACTGTAACCTTGAGCTCCTGCACTTAAGTGATCCTCCTGCTTCAGTCTTCTGAGTAGCTATGACCATAGATGTGCACCACCAAGTTTAGCTAATTAAAAAAAAAAGTTTTTTGTAGAGACAGGACCTCCCTATGTTGTCCAGGCGGGTCTTGAACTCGTGGCGTCCAGGGATCCTCCTGCTTCCGTAAGTGCTGCGATTACAGGCATGAGCTACTATGCCTGGACTGAAGCATGACTTAAAAGAGGCCAAGAGATTCTCAAAATAAAGAATGAGTACTCAAAATAATCTGTCATTTTATGTTGCACAAACAATAACTACAGCAAAAGTCAATTTTACACCAATAGTAAATAAGGCATGGTGAAAATACCTTTTAAGTATGATGCTTATGTAAAGTAACGTTGAGACAGTAGAGCAGGCAATATTTACTCCCATTGGCGGGAAGGAGGGAGCCATGTTTTTTGTTTTGTTTTTTTTTTTTAACTTTTGTTTTATGTAGGTACTATTTGCACACAATTCAAAACTCAAAAGGTACAATACGATAGGCACTGAGAAGTCTCCCTCTCCCAAAATAGACCCACATAAATACAATCAACTAATCTTTGACAAAGAAGCAAAGGCAATACAATGGAGAAAAGAGTCTTTCAACAAAGGATATTGGAACAACTGGATAGCCATGTGCAAAAAGATGAATCTAAAAACAAACCTTGTATCTTTCACTAAAATTAATTTAAAATGGATCACAGACCTAAATGTAAAATGTAAAATTATAAAACTCCTAGTAGGTATCATAGGAGAAAATCTAGATGACCTTGAGTTTGGCAATGACTTTTTAGATAGGACACCAAAGGCATGATCCATGAAGAAAGAATTGATAAGCTGGACGTCAATAAATTAGAATATTCTACTCTGTGAAAGACACTGTCAAGAGAATAAAAAGATAAGCCACAGACTGGGGAAAAAATATTTGCAAAAGTCAACTGATAAAGAACTGCTATCCAAAGTATATAAAGAACTCTTAAAACTCAACAATAAGAAGACAAACAACCTGATTGAAAAGTGGGCCAAAGACCTTTACAGACACTTCACCAAAGAAGATATATAGATAGCAAATATGCATTGTGAGAAGATGATCCACATCATATGCCATCAGGGAAATATAAATTAAAATAACAATAAGATACCCACTATATACCTACTAGAATGGCCAAAATCCAGAACCTTGACAAAGCCAAACACTGGAGAGGATATGGAGCAACAGGAGCTCTTATTCATTGGTGGTGGAAATGCAAAATGGTACACCACTTTGGAAGACAGTTTGGTAGTTTCTTACAAAACTAAACATACTCTTACCATTCAATCCAGCAACCACACTCCTTTGGTATTTACCTAAAGAAGTTGAAAATCTATGTCCACACAAAAACCTGTGTACAAGGATGTTTATGGAAGCTTAATTCATGATTGCCCAAACTGGGAAGCCACCAAGATGTCGTTCAGTAGGTGAATGGATAAACTGTGGTATATCCAGATAATGGAATGTTATACAGTGCTAAAGAGAAATGAGCTATTAAGAGAAATGGAAGAAACTTATATATTACTAAATGAAAGAAGCCAATGTGAAAGGCTACATACTATATGATTCCAAATATATGACATTCTGGAAAAGGCAAAGCTATGGAAGTAAAAAGATCAGTGGTTGCCAGGGTTGGGGGGAGGAAGGGATGAATAGTGGAGCACAGAGGATTTTTAGGGCAGCAAAACTACTCTGCGTGATACTGTAATGGTGGATACATGTCATTGTACATTTGTTCAGACCCATAGAATGTGCAACACCAAGAGTGAAACCTGAGGTAAACTACAGGCTCTGGGTGGTAATGATGTGTCAATGCATGTTCATCAGTGGTAACAAATGCACCACTCTGGTGGGTGCTGTTGATGATGGCTAGGCTGCGCGTCTGCGGGAACAGGGGGCATATGGGAAACCTCTGTACCTTCTGCTCAATTTTGCTCTGAGTTTAAAACTGCTAAAAAATAAAGCCTATTCTTTTTTAAAGTCTCCCTCCAGCCCCAGTCCCCAAGGCACTTTGAGTCCACTTTGACATTTGACCCCTCCCTGCCCACCATCCACCACCCACCACTGCCATTCTTTTGTGTGTTTGACAGTTATTTATTAAGCACCTGCCTAGTGCTAGACACCATCCCAGGTGTAAAGATACAGCAGAGAATAAAACAAAATCCCTGCCGTCTGGAACTGACATTTTAGCAGGGCGAGGCAGACAACAAGGAAAAATTGATGACCATAAGTGCTGTTGCGGATAAGGAGTTCCAGGTCAGGGAGAATGCTATTTTTGAAGGTTGATCTTGGGAGGCCTCTCTGATAAAAAGATATTTAAGCAGATTCCTGAACAAAGTAAGAAAGCAAGCCCTATGGCGCTCTTGAGAAAGCTTTGGGGCCAGAGGAAACAGGAAATGCAAAGGCATGTTCTAGGAAGACTTGTTTCTCGCACTGCTCTACTGTCACAGTAACTTCTGTTGCCTTTTCAAAGAAAGACTCAAGGGAGAAATCACCATCTTGATATTTTATTTAACCAGAGATTAAATCTGAGCTGGTCATAGTGCCATCTTTTTTCATACCTAGCAATAATATATATTAATTGGACCATTTACTTATAAGAAAGGATTATTTTATGTATAAATACACTTTGCTTAACTAAGTACATTTTATTGAAAAATAATTTACACATTGATTGGATTTTTGTAAATCAAATATTTTGAAAACATTATATAATTTTGTAACAGCTCTGGACCTGACCAGTATTATGAGTACTTCTAACCTCTCTTCAGTGGTAACTTTAGAGCAGTGGTTCTTAAGTGGGGACAACTTTGCAGCCCAGGGGACATTTGGCGATGTTGGGAGACACTTTTGGTTGTGACGACATTGTCGTAGGGAGGGGTTGCTGCTGGCCTCTAGGGAGTGGAGACCAGGCATGCTGCTAAACACTCTACAACAATGGACAAGACTGTCCCGCAAACAAAAAATTTTTTGACCCCAAATGACAATAGTGCTGAGGTTGGGAATCCTGCTCCAGGGTCATAAGCTTAAGCTAAAATTCACAGGACAGAGGAGAAGCCTGTGGCACATGCATCTGACCAAGTTAAGGCAGAGAGTCTAAGGCCATGTTTTATGTTGCTTTTGATCTAATTCGCTCAATTATTTATTAATTTATTTGTTCAACAAATATTTGCTGAGTGCTGGTATTTTAAAAATATTACTGTGTACAAATTGCTTCAGAACTTAGCAGTCTGAAATTGCACAAAACATGAGTTTTTTTCAGTTTCTGTGGGTCAGGAATTTGGAAGCAGTTTGGCTTGGGTAGTTTTGGTTGGAAGCCTCTCATGAGGTCGTGGTCCAAATGTCAGCCAAGGCACCGTCATCTGAAGGCCTGACCGGGGCTGGAGTCTGCTCCCCGGTGCTCACTCACGTGGCTGGACAGCTGGTGCAGGCTGTTGGCAGAAGACCTCAGCCCCTTGCCATGTGCATCTTTCCAAGGCTGCTCGAATGTCCTCGCCACATGGCTTTCCTCACAGCAGGTGATCCAAGAGAGAGCAAGGCAGAAGACACGTGCTTTTATTACCTCATCTTGGCGGTCGCACACATCACTTCTCCAGCATTTTATTGGTTTTACATGACAGTTCTGTTCAGTGTGGGAGGGGACTGCACAAGGGTATGAACACCAGAAGGTGACAATCACTGGGCCCGTATTGCAAGCTGGCTACCACAGGACCCTGCTAAGTCCAGGCACTGTTCTAAGCATGGTGATACAATGCAGTAGTGAGCTCTAGGACAGGTAAGTGCCCACTCTCATGGTGCCTTCATTCCTAGAGGACGGAGACAAGCAATAGATAAACTGATAAATGAACAGGGTAAATTCTAGAAAGAAAATAAAGCAGAGTGATGCAATAGTGAATGACGCACTAAGGCAAGGGTACAAATTTAGACCGGATGGTCAGGGAAGGCCTCGCTGAGACCTGAATGACAAAATTGGCCCTGGGAAGACCCAGTGACAGAGTGTTCCAGGGAGAGGAACAGTAGGTACAAACTCTTATTAATAGTAACTGATGGAACCTCGATTTGTACATGAGGGCTGAGAACATAGGGTGACCAAAAGAACGTGTTTAGTTTTACAACTGTAAGTTGCACCTTGACCATTTAAGGCAGGAAGTAGTACAGAGTAGTGATATCAGTATAAAATGGCACGAATGCTTTGAAAACTTGTTCAGCAGTATCTACTACAAACTGAATATGTGTCTCCTTTATGATCGAGGAATTCTTCTAATACCAAGAGAAATGAATGCATAAGTCCATCTAAAGACATTTAGACAAATGTTCAAAGTAGCTTCATTCACAATAAAGCCAAACTAGAAACAACCCAAATGTCAACAACTGAAAATAAATTGTGGTATATTTATAGGATAGAATATTATACAGTAATAAAAAGAACAAATTACTGCTGTATGTAGCAACTTGCATGAATCTCACAGACATGATATTGAGTGGAAAATGCCAGCCACAA
The DNA here is from genome assembly GCA_963574885.1 of Lepilemur ruficaudatus. Taxonomy (NCBI): domain Eukaryota; kingdom Metazoa; phylum Chordata; class Mammalia; order Primates; family Lepilemuridae; genus Lepilemur; species Lepilemur ruficaudatus. Next base: position 28,841 of record CAUYRT010092221.1, on the reverse strand, counting down.
ATGAGCACCTAATGTCTGATTTTGTTTATGTGAAGTTCAAGGGTAGACAAAACTAATGGATGGTGACAGATGTCAGAACAATAATTTCCTGGAGTGAGGTGGGGTGTTTTGACTTGGGAGGGGTATGAGGAGACTTTCTAGGGAATTAAAAGTATTCTCTGTCTTTATCTGGGTTGATTATGGCTATATCCATATGTAAAAATTCCCAAACACATGTAGCAAGGTGAGTACATAATTTTTATTAAAAACAGAAACAGGCTGGGGGTGGTGGCTCAAACCTGTAATCTCAGCACCCTGGGAGGCCGAGGTGGGAGGATTGCTCGAGGTCAGGAGTTTGAGACCAGCCTGAGCAAGAGTGAGACCCTGTCTCTACTAAAAATAGAAAGAAATTAGCTAGACAACTAAAAATATATAGAAAAAATTAGCTGGGCATGGTGGTGCATGCCTGTAGTCTCAGCTACTCGGGAGGCTGAGGCAGAAGAATTGCTTAAACTCAGGAGTTTGAGGTTGCTGTGAGCTAGGCCGACCCCACAGCACTCTAGCCTGGGCAACAGAGTGAGACTCTTGTCTCAAAACAAAACAAAAAAAAAACCAGAAACAAGCAGGTCAAGGTTTTTATAAGATAATATTAAAGACTCAAATGAAATAAGCACAAAGAACCTAGCTAGAGTCCCAGGCTTTCCCTAAGGATCCAAAATTTCATCTAGTGCTCAAGTTGGCCAACTGAGGACAGACACTCGTGATCCAGAGGCCAAGTCTGGCCTTGGAGCCCATTTCTTTCAGTGGTCCAGCCCTGCACTTACAAAACCGCCTAACCCCTAGAAACTCAATCACCACGGAGTTCACTGACGCCCGGTGCATCCCGGCGGCTTCCCTATTTCCCAGCGCCTTCCTTCTTTCTCTTTCATTGTGTGCCTTTTCATTCCCTTCCTCTGCCCTAGAGAAAAAGTGTTTTCTTCACATATTTAAAAATACGTGTGCATTCATTCAGAAAAGAAAAAAAATGTTTTAAGTAGATGGTAATGGCAGCTTGTAAAATTGTAGATTGAGTTTTTCTGCAAAAAGCTTTTTCAGCAGAAGTCGGGGAGGGGTGTGTGCATGAGCGAAAGGAGTGAGTGTGGCGAGGCGGGAGAACAGGCTAATGACTCGGTCACCCAGGAAACCACATTCTAGTGGAAGAAAATCATCACTGCTCTGCGGAAAGGTAGAGGCGCGTGAGTTCTCCTCCCTCAGCTCAGTTCCCTACTAGGTTTGGGAAAGACTGAAAATGGGAGGGGATAGTAATATTTACCGGCACCTAATTTGTGTCCAATGCAGTGTCACTTTGTATAGGAATAAAAAGCTGGGGAAAAACAGGTTTGGGCTGGGCCTGAAACTACAAATATATTCGTAGCAGTGGGGTGTCCCCATCCTCAGCAATGTGGATGCTCAAGGTTATGAGCTTTGTTTTTTGCTGTTGTGACCTGACTGCAAAGAATCTACCTTTTCTGTTGCAGGCTTAACAGGCAGATGCCATGTAAACATCCAGCTTTCATTTTCTCATTTAATCCTTACAACACCTTAGAAAGGTCTCTGTTATTACAGACCTCTGAGGAAGGGGGAGGGAGCTCAGAGAGGGAAGGGCACATGCTCAAGAGGTAAGGTCGCATAGCAGAGCCAGCCAGCTCCCCACAACTGAGTTCCTCAGCCCCTCCCGCCTGCCTGTGGGCACTGGGATGGAGGTTTCCTTTTGGGTTCTAAGGGAGTGCTGAGAATGCACTCCCATTTCCTCTCCTTCCAAATGAAATGCAAGCGTTTCTAATACAGCTCGCGAAAGGAACAAGCACTTTAATATGCTTCAAGGGTAGAAATTGTTAGATTCCCCCTCAGTCAGAAATCTCCCCCTAGTACCAAGCAACCAAGCCTTTTCTGAACTCTTTCTATTTTATCTACTTCAATCCCAAAGCATCCCCCTTCTCTTAGACTCCCAAAGCACCACACTTCTCTTAGACTCTGATTTTTACACTCACACACACACACTAACCTCTTTGTTTTATGTGGGTTCCTGGAATTCCATAGCACTTGATCCACATTTCTAGTTTTGCATTCATCATGTGGCATTTCATTCATTCAGCACACATGTTAGAGCCGTCACAATGTGACAGGCAATGTTCAGATACTAGGAATTCAGCCATCATAAAGACACGAAAATCCCTCCCTCACAGAGCTGGCATTCTAGTTGGGGGAAGACCGATGACAAACAAAATATAGGGTATGTCAGATGGTGGGGGTAATGTGGAGAAAAATAATTCAGAGAAGGGGGAAATGGGGGGTAAGGGATGCGTCATTAATGGGCTTTTTTATTATTTGTTGACTCATGTGCCTTCTCAAGGACACACACCAAGCCAGTCTTTGTTTCTTGACCTGATTACCCAGGCTGGAGTGCAATGGCATGATCATAGCTCACTGCAGTCTTGAACTCCTGGGTTCAAGTGATCCTCCTGCCTCAGCTTCCTGAGCAACTGGGACTACAGGAACACACCACCAACCTGGCTAATTTTTAAATTTTTTGTAGAGATGGAATCTGGCTATGTTGCCCAGGCTGGTCTCAAATTCCTAGCTTTAAGAGATCCTCCCACCTTGGACTCCCAAAGTGCTGGGATTATAGGTGTGAGCCACTGTGCCTGGCCAAGAAGTATTTGTTGATTGAACACAGAAGAACAGGTTCACTGACCTCATTTGGTATAGAAATAGTTTGCCTTTCATAGCTTTTGACAAAAGGAGTGCTCGTCGTACTGCTAATGGCCCTTCCAAGAGGAAGTGACTGTTTATTTTTGGGGTGGGTTCTCCACTTTCTATGGTTTTATCAGGGCCCAGTGTACACTGGCAGTTTTGAACACAGCTTCAGTGTAAGCCCACAGAGAACAAAAAATAGACAGACTTGGTCAGCAATGATGAAACTTACTCCTTTTATGGAAGAGATGAGAAATGAGAAATTGGAAGACAAGAAATAATGCCAGTATCAGAAAAGGAGACAAGAAGAAGCAATGAAGGGAAACAAGGGAGAAACAGCAAGAGAAAAATGTAAAGTGAATGAATTAGTAGAAAAAGCCAAAGCCATGATAGGAGAAATCCACAAACCCTCGACTCTGATGAGGCCAGAGAACTGGAATAGCACCGCGACGTAGGGAGAAGGGGAAATCCTCGTAGAATCCCAATTTATTTCTATGTCTGACTGATTATAACTATCCCTGAGACCGTACATCTCCTCCCACTAGAACAACTGTGCTATTGAATCTTCACAGTCCTTAACGTTGGAAGTACGCAGTTCTGAAAGAAGCACCTCGGACGTTAACCTTCTAAGTGACAGACGGACCCAGAAAGCACACTGGGTTCGATGCAGTGGGTTCCAAACAGTGTCGAAACAAGTTTGCCCTGGTGAAAGTGGAAACAAAGAGGCAGTGTGAAATTTACTAGGTCTGTAAGAAAAACTGTGCTGATTCCACATAAAAACACTCCTCAAAAATGGAGTCAAAAGCTAAGGGTGAGTGAGGTCTCTTCCTAAAGAACACTTTGTGGTAACTTGAGTTTATTTATTTATTTATTTTTTTGAGACAGGGTCTCACTCTGTTGCCCGGGTAGAGTGGTGTCATCACAGCTCACAGCAACCTGAAACTCCTGGGCTCAAGTGATTCTCCTGCCTCAGCTTCCTGAGTAGCTGGGACTAGAGATGCTCACCACAACGCCTGGCTTCTTTTTCTATTTTTAGTAGAGACGGGGTCTCACTCTTTTTCAGGCTGGTTTTGAACTCCTGAACTTGAGTGGTTCTCCCACCTTGCCCTCCCAGAGTGCTAGGATTACAGGCATGAGTGAGTCACCACCCCAGGCCCTTGAATTTTAGTGTCTCTCTCTCTTACAGAGGCTAAGGGTTCTTGTCTGTCACTGTATAGTGGCACCAACCACACCTGCTTTTGACTCTTCATTATCCTGGGACAGGGAGAGCTGAATAAATGGCAAGTGATAGTAAATCAGGTGGCTGCAAGTGAGTGGCAATGGACAGCCAGGTAGAGGAACATGGGGACAAGCACAGGTAAGCACTGGTAAGGGCTCCACATTGTCCGCTTCAAAGTGCCACAGGCTCGTGCACATGGCAGGACTTCCATCCTCTCCTTAAGATGTTACATCAAGCTGCGACCCCCAAGGGAGCTCCTCACAGCCTCCCAGAACCGCCTCCAGCTGGGAGGGGCGCAGACTAGCATTGTCTACTACAGCTTTATTCCAGTAAAACCAAATGTTTTCTTTCTTTCCATTCTCACAAAACCTCTAGGAGTAAATGGAAGCACAAAGTTGTCAAGTAACTTACTGTGGGTCTCCCTGCTAATAATCACTGGCGTCAGAATTCGAACCTGGCTCTGTGCTCTCCTCGTCACACCTGGCTGCCCGGCGTGTCCACGTGAAGGCAAGTGCAGAGCACCGAGAGGGGAAGACGTGAGGACATTTATGATCCCTCCACTTCTTTTTCTAGGCTCTCCCCCACCCGCCAATGAAAACAAAACAAAACAAAAGAGGAAATGTTTTGTGTTGGGATATTTTAAAAATAATAAATACAATTTCAAATAAAATATTCATTAAGCTTTTCAGCTTTACCTTCAACAAAATAGGAAATTGAAACGTTACTGTAATTACAAGATTCTTACGGTGAATAATATCCCACATCCATCCGTTTATCTCTTTTAAGTATACTTCATCCAAAATTCCTGCTTCTTTTTTTTTTTTTTTTAGCATCATTGCAAGGAGCATCTAATCATTAGCCTCAACAAATCAAATATCTGAAGCTATGAAACAGAAAACACTCCCAGCTTCAGTGCTGATGCAGCGGGTGGAGAGGGAGTAATGATTAGAGCAATCTGTATTTTCTGGAACACTTACAGACAACAACTAAAAATGCATCCTGGCAGGAAGTGTTTTAATTATTAAGATCAGCACAGTGTTTGTCCTGAAGACAGGCTCTGAAAAAAGTCTCTCCTAGAACCAAAGTATGGTTAGGAAAGGGAATCTGCCCAAGTAGCAATCAATGGAGTGTTATCTTTCAAAATACAGCTAGTGAAGAGAGGGTGGTGGTTTATGTGATACCAACACCCCAGTGAGTTTTGGGTTAGCTTGTTTCAGGGAGAGTAGAAGACAACAGAGAGATTGCAGGTATCAGTTACCAATGTGGGAGGTCCCACAAAAGAAAGGGAGAGGTGACTCTGGTTTGCTGACTGTGCAGGAAACAGGGACACAGTAGGGAAGACCATAAAGGATAAGCAGTGACAGATCACCACAATGACATGCTCTTTTCTCATGGCCCAGAACTCGTGACATCATGAATTTGGGTGCTTTCCAGAGCTACAGGAGATCCAGGAGAGGGATAAGGAATATAAAAAGCTATTCACAGGACAGCAGCAGTCTTCAAGAGAAAAGAATGCCTAGGATAAAACAGTGTTGTTTAAAACTCTAAATTGATACAAAGAGTATGGCCCTGGCCTTAGGTTTTTCTAAAAAATGAAGAGGCTGTTTAAGAAAACAGGAATGAGCGACCATCTTGAGTTCCCTAGTTTTGTTTTGTTTTGTTTTTCTATTTGTTGAGACAGAATCTTGCTCTGTAGCCCTGGCTGGAGTGCAGTGGCGTCATCATAGCTCGCTGCAGCCTTGAACTTCTGGGCTCAAGGGATCCTCCTGCCTCAGCCTCCCAAAGTGCTGAGATTATAGGCATGAGCCCCCGAGCCCGACCTAGCTCCCTAGTTTTAAGGATAACTGTAGCTGATGAAAATGTTGTCTGCAAGTGGCCCTGAAGACTTTAAAGCTAGGTTTATGTCACAACCCAAAGGGAAGAGGGACGGGAGCATTGGGCTGTGTCTCAAGTTTACATTTAGGAGCTTTTCTCGCCTTTATCTTCAGATGAAGTTAAATGTACAAACACAAGGATGCCTGACGGGATTAACATAAAATGATCGTCATACCTCTTTGGCTCCAGTCCCATAACAAACCACACCAGGAGTCACGTATTATGAACCAACCTTGTAATCAATCCTGCAGCTACCTACCCTTACTATACTGTGTTGTGTTTTTGTGTGTGTATATGTTAAGAGTTTTCGCTTGCTAAAACTACATATTTAAAAAACAACAAAAAATTTCACCCTATTTTGGATTGTTTTCATTAAAAGAAAATTAGACCTGGAGCCTCAGAGAGTGGAAGTGACTCCAGCCTTTTTTTTAAACTCTCAGAGATCTTGTCTGAAAAACCAAGTGCCCCTTTGCCAGCTATTCCTCAGGCAATGACCTTGAGAAGTACAATTTTATTTTTAAAGATTTCAAACTCATTTCACTTGGAAGGGATAGAAAGAAGCAAATCAGGGTCGGCACGGTGGCTCACGCCTATAATCCTAGTACTCTGGGAGGAGCTGAGGCAGGTGGATCGTTTGAGCTCAGGAGTTCGAGACCAGCCTGAGCAAGAGCGAGACCCCGTCTCTACTAAAAATAGAAATTAGTTGGACAACTAAAAATATATAGAAAAAATTTGTCGGGCATGGTGGCACATGCCTGCAGTCTCAGCTACTTGGTAGGCTGAGGCAGAAGGATTGCTAGAGCCCAGGAGTTTGAGATTGCTGTGAGCTAGGCTGACTCCATGGGCACTCTAGCCCAGGCAACAAACAGAGCAACACTCTGTCTCCAAAAAGAAAAAAAAGAAGCAAAGCAAATCAAATACTGAGAGAGAGGCAGGAAGTAGAGTGCTGCAGAACTCTTGGATTCAAAGGCATGAGCAAAAATTATAATGCTCCTGGCTTTCTTGGAATTACACAGCACACTTGGCCATTGATGTAGGGAAGGCAGGTACATTTTGCAGAATACGAAAAGACTGGCCAGGCGTTTTGTCCACACGTGTGGCCTGGGATTTTGCAAAGCACATGCTTCCCTCCCTGGGATGGCACATCCTTGGCACGGCTGGTTCTCTGATCCCTTCACTTCCATCCACTCCCTAAAGTATGAGCAGGAATCTCCCTCCATCTGTCCACACTTATGAGGAAGGAGGAAACAATTGACCTTTAGAAAGGCAAAGATGTGTCTCAAGAGAAATTCTCAGTATTTCAAGGTCCCATGAAATGATTAAAATGAAGCAATAGGTATAAGGACACTTCCTGGAATAGTTTAGAAAAAGGAGGGATATGAGAGAGTCGCTTGTGGCAAAACTGATTCCATGAGACCCCCCTTTCTCCTGTCCTCTCTCCTTTCCTTTCGTTCTTTCTTTTACCCTCCCCTTCCCCCTCCTCCTCTCCCTTCCTTCTCCTCCCCTTCCCTTCCTTCCCTCCTTCCCAGTCTGCTTTTGAAAATGGGTGGCTACTTCTTGTATCTTTGGGACACTTAAGGAATATACACATTTTTTATAGTGTTTATGGTTTATTCTTGACTTGGCTCCATTCCTTTATAAATTGACAAATTCTGAAAGATGCTTATCAGTGGCTTAGAACTCCATTTGTGTTAAAAAGCACAAATAGTTGAGAACAAAAATCAATCAGCAAATTTATAATTAACAATAATTAATTTTAAGGGGAAAATACGCCAAGCATAATTTTGTGGTGAAATTAAATTACATATAATATCATTCATATTCTTAATAGGTTACTTTTGGTTTGTAGAGTATTAAAATTAAACATTGACCTTATTTAATGGTTTTTGAAAATTCTCTATCCCCCCTACTCTAAAGACTTACATAATTTTATTTCTGTAAAAGCAGATGAGCTCCCTTTCTCATGAATGCGACTTTTCTCCATCTGTGCCTGCAAGGAGTTTCAGCTTCTAGTAATCTTGTAAAATCTTGGAACCCTCAGGCAGCGGGAACTAGCAAGTGCCTAAGTCTCCCCTTCAGATCTGTCTGGGAACCTCTGCTACACCCTGGGGAGCCACCTCTGATTTGTCCCTCAACCATAGCCACATTCCACGTGAATGCCAGGTAAGTATTTATTGACAGAGGTGTCCAAATGCAAGTCATTCTGGTGGTTCTCTGGAAGTGTGCTTGTTATTTATTAAGCACCCACAGTGGGTCAGAGAGTCAATGAATTTCAGAGCTGGAAGGGATTTTAGAGGTGGCCTGGTCCAACCCCTTCATTTTATAAACAAGGAAGTTGAGATCCAAAGAGAAGGACTCTGTCCAAGGTCAAGCACATAGTACTCAGTAGAACTAGAATGAAACTCCCAGCTAAGGGCTCTTTGAGCCTACCACAGCTGCATTATGCATTATTAGACCTAATCCCTGCTCTCGAGAAATTTAAAATCTAATTAAACCAATTTTTTATAGTTTAAGGTATTTACATAATCATAATGATGGAGCTAGGATCTACTTTTGTTTTGTTTTTTAGAGACAGGGTCTCTATGTTGCCCATGCTGGTCTCAAACTCCTGGCTTCAAGTGATCCTCCTGCCTCAGCCTCCGGAGGAGCCAGGACATAGGTGCGCACCACCACACCCACCTTTACTTGTGGATTTAAGGGAAAACTGTGATAAGAAGACAGAAATAAGCAACAAATGAACCCTCCTAACAGATATATTTTAAAAATTAATTTGCCTTTGTTTACATTCTATTTTGTTCCAAAAAAGATATTAGGAAGCGTTAAAAGGGACATACAAAATAACAAGATAGTAAGAAAAACACTATACAAACAAGTAAGAAAAATGACAAAAAGGCAAACAAAGGTAGTAAGTCCGTTGGGAACGGGGGAGCTGAGTACAGAGAATACATACCGTAAAGCCTCGCACACTGGCCAGAGGGAGACCACAAAGTTTCTGCTAAGTCAGCCTCGTAGCAAGAAGGAAAGTGTGAACAAGGAAAGTATGAACTGTTACAAGATTCACAATTCCCAGATTTAAAAAAAATAACAAAACAACAACAAAAATCCCCACCAGCCCTGGAAATGTACAACTTTTTTTTTTACTAATGAGGCCAGCAAGAAAGTTCTCCCACATGCCCTCATATACCCTATAGTGTATTAGGATAAACTGGAATTGGAGTCGCAGCCTTTTTGAGAACGTGGGGATGTCCTGTTCACTGTCACTCTCCAAGAACTGAACAAAAACTTCTTAGGGTCATGCCACCACTGGGTGTCTGGATTTGGAGAAGGAAGAAGCAAGCCAGGGAACCTCTTCCACACACAACAGACCCCCGGGAGAAGGCTGGGGTGCGTCTGGGTGTGAATACAAATGCCCTTTTGCCTGAACATGGAGTCATTTTCCTCCTCTCCCAGCGTCTGGATCCTGGAGTGTGGGGGGAGCTACGGATCCTGCTAGTTGGTGCCCCCCTCAGCAGTCAAGGAGACCCCCCAAAGGAGCTTCCCAAGGCCCTATAGGGGTGCCTCAAAGAGAAAGCATAGAACCTGGGGCCAACATCTAAAAAGGCTGTTTATCCTGACTGGCTGTCAGAGTTGATTAAAAATTGCAGAAATTATTTCCATGGGTAAAAGGCAGGGGACCGTTTAGAGCTCTAAATACCCAGTACATCAGAGAAGGAGGCCAAATTACTGTTTGAGTGGAGAGGAGGAAGGTTTTTGTGGGGACAAAGGAGCCCATTCTACCATTTCCCCCTTAAGGAAAACATAAGGGAAAACACCCAGTGTCCATTAAACATTAAAAAGATTGAGAATAAAAGTGTGTTTAGGTTGCTTTGCAGCAACAGTGGAGGGAAATTTATTAGTGTCAAAAAAGTGATTTGTATTTTAGTTTCTATTTCTCATTTTACCCTCTGGTCTACCTAAAAAGTTGCTATTGTGAAATAAATCTGGACTAGCTCAGAAATATTTAAGATGATATCCTACCTAAAGAAATACATATCCACGTAGACATGGATGTTTTAGTTTTAAACGTTTCTCTCTGCTCTTGATTCTCAAACTGTTACATCATCACTGTGGAAAATGCAGAAAATAAACTTTAAAGGCGTAGAGGATAAAATCTCCTGTAATCTGATCCACACACATGTTCTAGTAAATTTCCTTTCATTTCTGTATCTATGCATTATATTTATATATAATTAAGATTCAGTTAGAGAATTAACTAATTTGAAAATCAATTTCAAGTTGCAAGATAGTTCTTAGATTTGCTTCTTGTCATCATTCTCTAAGCCTGGAAGACTGGATTTCCTCTGCAAATAAGTTTGTACAGAACTTAACCATCTAAATGAGCATGTCCCCTTCGAGGTAACTTGGGAGACAGCGACATGATGCCGTCATATATTTATTTTAACAGTGTTGACTTTGCTCACTTTGTTTCTGGAATTCCTCTTGGGGACTTACTTTCTGAGCCTATGGTACTATTTTTTGAGCACTATCAGGTTGACAAGTTCTCCTCCTTTGAGGGTGGGTTTGATCTTTAGAAACCACCAAAAGTTATCAGAGGTCAGGTTGGATGAATAAGGGGAGTGATCCCTCAAGCTGGAAAATACTGTTTTTGGTTGAGCACATGTTGGGTCCAAAATGTAATGAAACTTATTTTCTCAGGCAGTAAAAGGGTTTTGAGGAGGAAATGTTTTAATGGAAGGGAGATTTATCCTCCACAAATCCCAGTGAATTCTATAGTGTGGAGTAGAAAATTGTCTCTGCAGGCCTAATTCATACTGAGTTTTCTGACTTGTAATTACATTTTTGGTGGCCAAAAGCTATTTGTTGTACATACTCCATGATAATGCCATTCTCAGTTTTTGGCAAAGCAAAAAGCATTCCATATTCAAATGTAAGACAGTCACTGAGGCAAATTGCTCTTAACCAATTAACTAGCTAAAACTACACTTACCATTACCATTATCTTGAGATATAGAAGGCTGCTTCATGCTTTAATTATCCTGTTACTCATTTATAATGTTCTTTCTATTCATTGCAGCTTGAACATTCTTTCCGTATTTTCCACATCAATCTGGTAGCATAAAAGAGAAAATTAGATGGCCCTAATTTTGTCAGTACAGATTGTTAATATTTCTGAAGGTTGCTTCTGAAGGTTGCATACAGAGTCATGTGTAGCTTTCTGAATCCAAGCTTGCACAATATTTCAAGTACAAAGTATAATTCTTCTCAGTGTTCTTTCTTCATGTTTCTTGTATTTGACAGCAAACGATTACAAGCTTTTTTTTTTTTTTAATAATTCAAGGATTTTAGTAAACATCTGGAGGAAGAGCCAACAACATTTCCCTTTATGTTTTTTTCCCTATGAACTCTTGTTTCTTCTTGATAATTTAAATTATATATATATATGGTGAAGCTGGGAAAAAATTTAAAAATATATATATATTTAAATTTTCTTTTTGCTGTCTTGTGGCTATTCACTAGTTTTCTTATTCCTATTTTCCTCCCCTTTGTTTATGACCAGCTTCCATAGTATAGTTTTCTTATTCCTTGAAGACTAGTTTTCTTTCCTTCATTTAAACTTTTTTTTCCTTTTTGGTTTAGTCAATTCTGAGAATTCTGTAGAAGGAAAAACAAAATACTATTTGTTGTCTGTGTGCATAGTATGCTGTCACTTGATTAATAAAAAGGTACAGGAGTGTATGTGAACACATATTGCTTGTGAGTGCGTGAACTGTCTTTGGAAATATAAACAAGACCTGGTAACATGTGTTGTCTCTGGGAGAGGAATTGGGTAGCAGAAAGGGAGGGAAGGAAACTTGACGACATATCTTTTTTAACCTTTTGAGTTTGGGACCATGAAGAATGCAATGCTGATTACTAATTAAAAACCAAAACAAAATACCCACCATTTTTAAAAAAGAAAAGAAGAGAAAAATTAAAGAGAAAGAAAACTCTCTCTTTGGTCTGAATCTGCAATCTGGAGTGAAGATCAAAAGAAAATCATTCCCTTTCTTGCTAACTCCATCTCTTCTTCCCTATTCCTCTTTCATTCTGGCCAGCAGCTTTTAGCTTCAACTGATCTGTTAAGAACTGAGAATCCACAGGTAGCGAATGCATTATGTGTGCCCAGGCTGCCCCTAAACTCTGCAGGATCCTCAGTAGACAGATGAGAGTCCTTTGCAGAGCACAGAGGCCGCCTCCTCTGGTCTCTGCATCACGGTCTTATCCCGGACATGTGGCAAGTAAATAGCTTTTGATCAATATATTCAAAGCCGTAACCTTCTTGAAGTTCTCTAGGAGTGTTCTTATTCTTTGTTCATTAGGTAGCTGTGTTTTTCTCACCTCTGAGCCTTCTAGCATGCGGTTCTCTTTGTCCAACTAACTCTTTCCAGCCCTTAAGGCTTTATTTCTTGAGCTCCATGAGGCTTAGTGGCTGATTAGTAAGGGCTGCCTCCTGCCAGGAGGAGTGGATGCCTTTGAGGGTGGGGGCAGAAGGCAGGAGACCTCCCTGCTATGCATTTCCTCTGTCCCATGCACCCCCACAGTGTAACTTAGGACTCTTTCCTTTATGCTTTTCAGTGTCTGATACAACAGATGCTTGTAGAATGAATAGATTAATAAATCAGTGAATGAGAATCTTAGTCCATTTGCTTACCATACTAGCCAGAGAGATGGTATTACATTGATCAATCTCTATTTTCCCATTGTTTCTGGGGGCAAATTTTCCCAGGCTTTAGCAGTAAAGTCCATATATGTTTGATCTTCATAAACCGAGTGCCTATTAAGTTGAAGGATGCTGGCATTCTCTTGCTATTTGTTGAGTAAACATTATCTAAATTGAGCTTAAGTAGAAAACCTACATGACAAATAATAAACTCAGATCCAGTCTCCTAGGACTTTTATTTTCTTGTCTAGGCCTCTGTCTTTGGTGCTTCTTCTTCAATGGCTATAATAGAGACACAGATTTAAGGTAAACAGTTATCTTTTGAGAACTAAATCAGAAGAAAATTTATTCTACAGAAAACATACCTACTAAATATGCTTATGCTATAAAATTGTGGAGGTTGATAACAAAATAATTATCCAAAAAGTTCAAAACATACAAAAAAGTTGAAACTAAAAAGATGAAATTTAACAGGACTAAATTAAAACTCTGTATTTAGGTTTTAAAAAATAAACTGCATAAACAGAGGGTGAGGGAAAGCAGGCTTGGAAACTGTTCATATAGAGAAAGTATTATAGTTATAACTGACTCAGATGTTCAGTCAACAGTGTGATAATGTGATTTAAAAATTAATGCACATGGACTGCCTTAAACTAAGGACACCAAGTTCTGGACTCAGGAAATAGAAGCCATTTTTGCTCACTCAGATCAACCAGCAGTATCAGGGCACTACCTTCTAAGAATATTCACAGGTCAGAGTGCTTCTCGAACTGTGATTTTTCAAACTATCAGTTGCCACCCATGAATTAATATGAAACCCATTTAATGGGACAGGTGTGGTGGCTCACGCTTGTAATCCCAGCACTTTGGGAGTCCAAGGTAGGAGGATTGCTAGAAGCCAGGAGTTCAAGACCAGCCTTATTAACATAGCGAGAGCCCATTTCTATAAAAAATAAAAAATTAAAATGGATGTCTTTCTGTAGGTCATTGTCGACAGAATTCAAGAAACACTAATGTAGGCCGGGCGTGGGTGGCTCTCGCTTGTAATCCTGGCACTCTGGGAGGCCGAGGTGGGTGGATTGCTCAAGGTCAAGAGTTCGAGACCAGCCTGAGCAAGAGCGAGACCTCGTCTCTACTAAAAATAGAAAGAAATTAATTGGCCAACTAAAAATACATAGAAAAAAAAATTAGCCGGGCATGGTGGCACATGCCTGTAGTCCCAGCTACTTGGGAGGCTGAGGCAGGAGGATTGCTTGAGCCCAGGAGTTTGAGGTTGCTGTGAGCTAGGCTGATGCCACGGCACTCTAGCCTGGGCAACAGAGTGAGACTGTCTCAAAAAAAAAAAAAAAAAAGAAAGAAGGGAGGATGCCTAGAGCCTGTTCTCTATATGCTGGAAAGAAAAAGTGATCTCATTGATGCAGAGGCGAATAAAGATGTAAGTCCCTCTTTCCAATACAGAATCAGAGCAAGGGAAGGAGAAGTAGCTGTGTGGGACACAGTAGCACCATACCAAAGAGCTTGCCAGCTAGTTTCCTGGGAACTTCATTCATTCATTCATTTAGTATCAACAAGGAGGGAGATACTGAACATCAAGAAGGATTTTACTGGGCTAGAAACTATGAGTTCAAAGTCAAAGGAGAAATAGTTACTGTCTTCAGATTACCCTACTAATGAGATATAAAATGTGAGGCTTTGTTTTTGTGTGTGTACATGTCTGTGCTCAAACCCTCAAGGAAGAAAATATCACAGATTTGGAGGGAAAAAAATCACAGATTTGGAGTTGATCAAAGCAGAAAAACTTTAAAGATCTTTGTAAAGCAGTGGTTTATGTTGTATTTTTTTCACAGCAGCCTTAGATTTTCTTTTCATGTGAAGGTTTACTTAAAAAGAAAAAGTACTTAAAAGTAACATCTCTATTTGCTTTGTGGGTGTTTTCTGTTGTTAGGAACAGTTCTATTCTTCACTATAGAGATGTCCCTAAGCATTGAAAATTATTCCTGACTAGCAGTAATTCGGAATTTTTACTTTATTTCTCACTAGTTGTAGCAAATGCTGTTTTGTGCAATAACTAATTTTATCTCATATTCTAACAAATATCAGAAAGCAAATTGAGGGATCTGATTCAGTAAATATAGTCCTTAATCATTGACTGGATTCACCATACTCTCCCAAATAAACGTATATTGAATTAAGGACTATATATTTATCTTGCTTTAGAGAAAGAAAGTTCACATTAAATTTCTCATTTTAGTTAGCAGTTACTTTTTGTATGGCCCTCTTTTATAAGGCATGCATTCTTATTTTTTTCCCATAGCACACACACTGACAAACCACCTTTTTTCTGGCTCCGTTTTCACATAACTTATTTTCTTAAAAGGAAATTAGAGGGAAGAAATCATCTTTGCTTCACACATTGGTGGTTATTCATCCATTTAGGGAAAGATTGTTGATTTGGGGGAAGTTCAAAGATGATAGCTGAGCCAGTTATATTCAGGTATATGGGGGACTTAGCACCTTAAGGGTTTGAGATAGGCAATCGAGTCTTGTAAGACTTTTAAAAATAAAAATTTACTCAAAGCCTTTTACTATGTATGGTTCATATATTTGAGACACATTTAATTTGCAAAGAGTTGAAGCTAAAAATTGTTCTTAGGTGGAATGAATGTATATAAACCCAAAACAATTAAAAGAGAAAATTATGTAAATACTGAGTACTTAAGGGCTATTCAAAGCCACTGAAAAAGCAATACCTATGATGTTGTCATGACTGAATATGATATATATTTATAAAGATATCCATGTTTTCCAGGTTGTTATTTTTTACTAAGTAACTTAGGCAAATTTTACAAAAATTTTCTACGTGGTCAAATTTATAATATTAAAAAAAAAAACAAAACAAAAAGAAATTATGACCTTGCAGTTACTAAGCTACAACTTCAGCGTTTTCTGGGAGATTATCTTGTTTTGGGTTGAGCTGGTGGTTCAAGTGAGGCCTGGCCACTGTGTATGAGAGGAGGAGGTGTGATTTGTTGTCATCTATCTGTGGGTCAGTGGCTTGTCACGTAACTCCTATTTAGTATCTCGTAGTGCTCAATATTGAAAATAGCATTAGAGATAATTGAAGAAACTTTTTTTCAGCTCTTGGATTACTCCGGTCGTCTTTCTCTCCCAGCACTTCACATTTATTTGAAACAGTCAAGTGAATTGTAACATCTTCCCTTTCTGGTATGTGACATTATCACTCTGCTCATTTAATACCTCAGGAATATTTGTTGCTGTTTCAGCATATTTCAAAGCTTTTTCTTTCCCAAATTTTGACCCAACAATTATTGAGAACCTATTATTCCTTCACTGTGGGGCATAGAAAGAATAACTAAATGTGATCCTCCTTCACAAAGAGCTAAGGCATGCATAAATAACTAGAATAATAGTTCAAATTGACATCTCAGAGATAAGGGCAAGTGGAAATTGTACAATAGAGAGATTGCCTCTGGCTGGTGAGATTGGAGGAGGGTGCTGGTCCTTTTAACTAGGCCTTGAAAATAGATGAAGCACAGACACATGCATATGGAAAAGAGTTGCTGTTATTTGAAGTCTTTCCCCCCTCATCTTCTACTCTCTTGTCCATGGCATCAGTCTCGAATCCCCATCTATAGTCTAAACCCACTTGGCATAGGTACGTTCACATTATCAAATACAGTGGTCAACTTTCAGTTCTCACCTTAACTGAACTCTCAGTGGCATTTGACAGAATTTATCTGCTTTCGTTCTTGAAACACATTTTTTTTTATTGGCTTATGAGACACCATGCTACTCTCCTGATTTTCCCTGTGCCTTGCTGGCCACTTTATTCAAGCATTCTTTGTTGTAACCTGCTTTTGCCAATCTTTCAGTTTTGGCATGCCCCAGAGCTGAATACTCAGACTTCTGTCCACACAATTTCAGTAGGTCAGTAGTTCTTAAACCTGGTTGTACATTAGAATGACTGTAGGAGATTTTAAAATTTACCAATATCCCAGCTCCCCTGTTGAGATTTGGATTCAATGGTCTGGGGATGGGAGGGCATCAGTATTTTATTTTAAAGCCCCACCCCACCCCACTGAATTGTGGCATGATTGAGAATCACTGAATAGGTTAATCTCATCCAGTTCCATACCCTGAAATGTCACAAGAAACTCTGGTGACTCAAATGGACATCTCTAGTCTTGAGCTCTCCCTTGAATTCCATACTTAAAACAAAAGGATTATTGGACAATTCTACTTTGTTATCTAATGCCCATTTCAGCTAGCATGTCCCAAATAGACCTTTGGATTCCCCATCCAAATCTACCCCTTATTCAGTGCTTTTTATCTCAGAAGATTGCACATACCATAATTTACCCTGTTGCTCAGGTCCGAAGGCTAGGAGTTATCTGGGATTACTATCATTCTCTTTTTCCACATCCAATTCATCAGCAAATCTCTTTGTTACTATCTTCCAAATTAATCTTTAATTTGCTCATTTCTTACCACTTTTATCCTAACCTCTCCAGCTTAAATCACCATAATCTCTTTTTTTTTTTATCGGGGGAAAACTACAAAGCATTTACAGTACAATGTTTACAGTCACAATTTGTAGTGAGCTGATTTCCCAAAATATATTACCACTCAAGTTGACTTATCTTGTTACATTCAAAAACCTACTATGTCAAAGTAGTCCATAGAGTACATACATAGTGCTCCAACTGTACCTACGTACAACCAACACTCCATTTTAAGTGCACAATTAAATGATTTTCAGTGAATTTACCGAAAGCAAAGGCTCAACACTATCAAGGATACATGAGAACTCTCTTGCATTGCTAGTGTTGACAAAAACCTTTCTGGAAAGCATTTTGGTATTATTGAATAACATCCTTAAAATAGTTCATTCCCCTTTGACCTAGTAATTTCATTTCTAATAATATACTATAAGGAAATAATTAAGAGATATGCACATAGGTTTTTTAGGAGGAAAAATCACTACAATGATAACCTAATGAACAAAAATAAATAGAAACATTTTTGTTATTTAGTCCAATAGATAAATTTATATGATGGGATATTACACAGTTATTATAAAGAAGTTTGCAAAGGCTTTTTTTATGTCATAGAAAATGTTATTCAAAATAATTGTGATAGAAAATTATGTACAAGTCTCAGATGAAGTATATTAATTACAATTGTGCATGTGTGTGTGTGATGGTGGAGTTGGTATGGACCATTTTCCCAACATTTTTCAAATGATCTGTGTTTTATAAAATGAAATCAGGAAATGTCATAAGTTGAAATTTGTGATGACTTTTCTGGGTCCAGCTATATATCTGTTATAATTGGTGTTAATGCCCCATAATTCTCAAATTTTGTGGTTTGTAAGTTTTATATTGATGCTGAACATTGAGGACACATATGGCACTAAATCATATACCAAGTATCTCAGAGCATTGAGGTATATTTCAGAATTTTCCAATTCCAATGAAAGAGGCTCTATACTAAGATCCCATATTGTAAGATTATCTGATGAGATATCAAACAAACATCCCCAAACTGTACACTGCAGGCTTCCTCCCCTTGTCTCTTTGGGTAATCTGCTTATTAATGGAATGTGAGTTACTATGGTAGTGGATGTGAGGAATTAACTGGAAGGGAATTGTGCAGTATGAAGTAAGATCTGTTTAAGTCTATGAGAAAATGCATTTGATGTAATCTTAACATGTCACTTTGCCTGCTGTAATGATGCAAATTGGAACCAAAAACTCAGGAAAGTTTCTTAAAATTGTAGAAGTCCAACTGGACTCAGTTTTCATTACATTGGACTGAAATCCATTAGTCCTTGAAAACAGATAATACATGTGTTTTTGCTCATCATTATTTCCCCAGCACTTATGATGCCTAGCACCTAGTAGGCATACTTTAAAAATGTTTTAAAATTCTTATACATATGTAAATAAAGACAATAAAATCAGGTTCAGTCCAGAAAACATGGAGGAGGGATTTAAGAATTCTGAAGTGTTAATTTTGAAGTACTATAAGTTTTATTTTGGGGCCTTAATATATATTATCAATGCAGAGGCTTAATGAAGGACCCATTATTTCATATGATAATTCTGTCATTTACTTAGAAAGGGGTGTTATAATTTCATGCTATAATTTTGGTTTTATTATTTTTCTTGCATAGCTGTTAAATTGTGATTTATATATTAACCTGTTTGCATTATATAGTGAATTTTTAATCTCAAATAATGTTTGCCTTAATGTACTATGTCTGATATTAATATTATACACCATCTTCTTTTGTTTATTATTTGTGTGCCATAACTTATTCTATCCTTTTATTTTTATCCTTGTTGTAATTTTACATTTGGGATATTTCTCTTGTAAAGTGCACATAACTGTTTAATAATGGAAATATGTATAAATTTCCTTTGATTATAACATCCCAAAATATTCTGTAATTGTAGATTTGATTTCCTCTTTGAAGAAATGCTTCATTTATCCCCTCTCCAATGTTCTTTCTTTCTTTATGTACTTCCAAGTTTCTGCCCTATGTCATTTTCCTTCTGCCTGAATAAAATCTTCTAACATTTCTTGTAGGTCAGGTCTACTGGTGATGATTTCATTCAGATTTTGTCTGAGAAAGTCTTTATTTCTCCTTTTTTTTTTTTTGCTACTCCTTAACTTTTCTATCTTTTTCTATATGTAGAAATCTAGGTTGGTAGGTCTTTTCTTCTAACAGTTTAAATATTTCACTTCACTCTTCTTGTTTGCATGGTTTCTGACAAAAAGGCTGCTATAATTCTTATCCTTATTTCATTATATGTAAGTAAGATATCTGGTGTTCTCTGAGCTGCTTGGATCTGCAAGTTGGCATCTGTCATTAATTTTGGAAAATTCTTAGCCATTATTAACTTGGTATTTTTTCTGCTCCATTTTCTCTTCTGATGTTCATCTATGCATATATGGTTCTAGATTTGCCTGTCCCTTAAGATTTCAGGGTGATGATTTGCCCTGAAATTTCATTTCTCTGACAGGTCAAAAAAAGTCATTGGTTTTTAGTTTGTCCAGCTTTTTATCTTGCTGTTGGTGCCTCCAGCCTTACATGGATTCTGCAGGGAAGAAAAGCATAGGAGAAGCAAGGAATCCATAGATACTCTGGGTTCCTGAAAAAAAAAAAAGAGAAACCCTAAGCCCCATATTCCAGGGATGGGAAGAAACCCTAGATAGATTTGTAAGAACTTCAAGCAATGTAGCCTTGTGTCTCACTTCGTTGGTAAGGCCAGAAGAAGAAAAGACTGCAAAACAGAAATGTCTATATGGTGTCTATAGGCATTCTGAGCCTTAGGCCTTCTCACATGGTTTCCCTTATTTCAGAAGACAGCCTCACAGAGATTAACAGGCCCCAGCATGGTAGGAGCAGCAGAATATTACCCATGTATATGAGTGCTATATGATACCCACAGAGAGAGTTGGACCCAAAGGGGCTTTGCAATAAAGAATGAAGCTCAACTGAACAACTGCCTGTCTTGGACAGACATTGGTGAACAAATACAACACGAATGCCAGCGTGGATATGTGATACTCAACAGATGTTACCTATCCTGATGTTTTGACACTATTTAAGATCCCCAGAAATTAGCCGCAAAGCAAAGGATGAGAGAGACTCCATACTGCTGGAGATTAAGTTTCAACCACTCAGTAGAATGGAAACCTGACATCAAGTTTATGTTGAGTTGCAGGAAAAAAAAAAAAAAACTTACATTCCCTGCACACCCGAGTTTGTCAGATAACATCCATACCTGCTAAACAATCTGCAGCAGAAAGTATATGAAAAATGCTGAGTATCCCAAACAAATTTATCTACTGAAAACAGGGGGTATGTGACTCTTTTAGTTGAAAACCATGGTGGTCTTACCTCAAGACCAGAGAAACATGTGAGAAATGACGTCTGGCATTTTGGTGGGTACCAATATAAAG
This sequence comes from Lepilemur ruficaudatus, assembly GCA_963574885.1. Lineage (NCBI taxonomy): Eukaryota > Metazoa > Chordata > Mammalia > Primates > Lepilemuridae > Lepilemur > Lepilemur ruficaudatus. The sequence goes on along the minus strand of CAUYRT010092221.1, from coordinate 8,343 downwards.
GAAACTGGGTATTTGAGGAGAGGAAAGGAGAACTTCTAACACTGAGCATTCTTCTCTACAGAATAAAATCATTGTCATTGGCGAGATGTGATTTCACTTTATTTTTTCTTCTTCCTGTCCCCATCTCTCTTACTTCAAACACTTCTCTTTTCTTCCTGGTTACTAATATGTCCTCTACTCCCTCCTTTCTCTTTTTCTCCTTTCTCCTTGTTTATTTTCCCTTCGAATCATCTACTCCTTAACTCCTTGTCTTAGTCATTTTGGGCTGCTATAACAGAGTACCATAGACTGGGTGGCTGAAACTACAGAAATTTACTTCTCATAGTTCTAGAGCCTGGAAAGTCCAAGACCAAGGCACTGGCAAATCTGGTGTGTGATGAGGGCCCTCTTCTTCCTGGTTTGCTGATGGCCATCTTCTCATTGTGTCTTCACAAGGTGGAGAACAGAGAGAGAGGAAGTAAGGTTTCTCCTGTCTCTTCTTATAAGGGCACTAATCCCATCATGAAGGCTCCACCCTCATGGCCTAATTACCTCCAGAAAGCTCCATCTCCAAATACTGTCACATTGGGAATTTTGGCTTCAACTTCTGAATTTGGTAGGGACACCAACATTCTGTCCATAGCACCCCTCTATCTACTCTTGCCTCCCTCTCACACCCCTCCATCCTACATTCTCTTCTCCCTTCTATATTCTACTTTCTTACTCTCTTTCCTCCTGCTTTTTCAACTTCAACTTAGTATCCATTCTTTCTCCATTCATACTTATTTTTCTTTATCATCCTAATTCAATTTGCTTCCAACTGCTATTTTCATTTATCCTTTCTCTTGTTCCTATTTTCTTCTTCCTTTTCTTCCTCTCTTCCTCTTCATTCCCTCTTTTCTACCTGACTCTTCTTTCTCCATTTTTCCGTCTCTCCATGCTCCCATCTAACACTATGGCGAAAAAGTGAGAAAAAGAGAATAGAATGGAATAAAAATGGTACTTAAGATGGTAGAATCAACAGGAATAAGTGATGGATTAGATTAGGGAATAAGGCAGAAAGGGGCATTATGAATAACACAAAGTAAAATAGGGAAAGAAAGAAACTATTAAGTATGATTTTTTAAAAACTATAGAAAAGTGATAATCATTCCGATTGGTGAAATGGTAAAGACTTTTCAGAAAAAAGAAAGGGATGTTACTTAGATTATTACTCAATATTGTTCTTGATGTTTTAGCAAATCGTATAAGGTAGAACAACAAAATAAGTGCTATATATATTGTAAGAGAAGTGATAAAATTATTTTCCTTATAGTATGATTATATGTGATTAGGAAATCACAATAAATTAAAAAAAAAACACTAAAGTCGAGGACTTCTGCTTCCAGAAGGTAAGTTCCCTAGAGAAGCTGGCAAACTGGAAATACCAAAGGGTGCAAACAAAAAAAGTAAACCAACATAAGTCTACTTTCTCTCTATCCAAAGAACAGACAGCCCAGCAAGACCAAAAAAAAAAAAATTTAGATAATAACTGCCCTATTCTAGCCTTTAAATAGCAGAGGAAGGACCGTGGCCTCACTCCTACCAGCAAAGGCCAGCTAGAGATCCTAAACTTCCACCCTTACCAGCCTGTAATGAGATCTACAATTCCCTGACAGAGTGATAGAGTGAATGGAGAGTGGGAATAGCCCAGCCCCCTCAGTGTCAGCAGAGACTTTGTGGGGAGCCTGGAGCTCCACCCTTAATGGGTGATAATGAGGTACTCCTCCCCCTAACCAATGGTATGGTATCAAGAGGAGGCCTAATGAACAATCAAGATTTTTATCACCACCTAACAGTAACAATGACACCCATCCACCAGTGGTCTCACTGGGGGCCATTTGGAGAGAAGTAATTAGGCACCCAAGTCTCTTCCAGAGTGGTATTGGTAAAAGCTTAATATGGAGCTGGAACTCTCACTTAGCCCACAGTAATAAGGGGCCCCTCTTCCCTAGGTATCAATGGAGGCTAAGTGGAGGATGTGGACTTCTACCCACATGTGGTAAAACAAAAGATTTAAATGAGATACACAAAGTATCCAGGATTCAGTTGAAAATCACGTGTCATAGTGAGAACTGTAATAATCACAACCTGAATAACGAAAGACATCCACACACACCAACATCAAGATCACACAGGTACTTGAATCATGCGACAAAGGTTGTTAAACAGTCGTCCTAAAAATGTTTCAGTGAGCAATTGTGAACCTGCTTAGAACAAATGAAAAAATTAAAGGCCTTGGTGAAGAAATAGAAAATCTCAAAAAGAAATAGAAGATATAAGGAAGAATTAATCAGCAATTTAAAAACCTAAAAAAATCAATAAATGAACTTTAAAAAAGTAAAACCTCAGTAGATGAGCTCAATAGCAGAATAAAGATAACAGAAGAATGAATCAGTGAACTTGAAGATAGAACAATAGAAATTATCCATTCTGAGCAACGGAAGACAAAATAGACTGAAAAATAAAAATAAACAGCTTTAGGCGCTTGGATTATTAAAAAAATTTAAATATGTGTTGTGGTCACAGAAGAGAGAAAAAAGAGGGACTGAAAAAATGTTCAGAGATAGATAGAATGGCTGAAAATTTCCTAAATTTGGGAAGAAAAAAAGAACAATCCCACAGATTGAACGATTCAAGAATCTGAGCAAACCTTACACAAGATAATGTCATTTTCAAACTTCTGAAAGCTAAAGATAGGGAAAAAAATCTTGAAAGCCACCAAAGAGAGACATGATACTTTATAGGGAATATCAAAGCAGTAACAGCAGATCTCTCATTAGATACCATGGAAGCCACGGCATTTTTCAAGTGCTACAAGAAAAGAACTGTGAACCCAGAATTATACCCAATGAAACTATCCTTCAGTAATGAAGAGGAAATCAAGACATTTGCAGAAGAAACCAGTAATAGAGCAACCCAGTAATAGAGGGTAACTTCCTCAATATTATAGAAAGAAAGCAACATTAAACCTTCAGCTAGCATCATACTTAATGGTGAGAGACTGAATAAGAGCCATTTTAACTGGGATGAGATGGTATCTTATTGTGGTTGTGATTTGCATTTCTCTAATGATTAGTGACATTGAGCATTTTTTATATACCTGTTGGCCACTTGTATGTCTTTTGAGAAATGTCTATTCAGATCTTTTGCCTGTTTTTAATTGGATTATTTGGGTTTTCTTTTCTTTTTTTCTTTTTTTTTCTTTTTTGGCTATTGAGTTGTTTGAGTTCCTTATATATTCTGGTTATTCATCCCATGTCAGCTGAATAGTCTGCAAATAGTTTCTCCCATTGTGTAGGTTGTCTCTTCATTTTGTTGATTGTTTCCTTTTAGCATGATGTGATCCCATTTGTCCATTTTTTTATTTGGTTGCTTGTGTTTTTGAGGTCTTACTCAAGAAATCTTTGCCCAGACAAATGTCCTAGAGCATTTCTTCAATATTTTCTTCTAGTAGTTTCATAGTTTCAGGTCTTAGATTTAAGTCTTTAATTCATTGTGGTCGGATTTTTGTATATGGTGAAAGATAGGTCCAAAAGAAGAGAAATCAGTATATCAAAGAGATATCTGCACTCCCATGTTTATTGCAGCACTATTCACAATAGCCAAGATATGGAATCAACGTAAGCGTCCATCTACAGATGAATGGTTAAAGAAATTGTGGTGCATTTATACAATGGAATATTATTTAGCCATAAAGAATGAAATCCTGTCATTTGCAACACATGGGTGGAACTGGAGTTAAGTGAAATAAACTATGCACAGAAAGACAAATATCACATGTTCTCACTCGTATGTGGAAACTAAAAGAATGGATCTCATGGAGGTAGAGAGTAGAATGATTGTTAGAGTCTAGGAAGGGTAGTGGGGAGCGGGTGGTAAGGGATTGGTTAATGGGCACAGAAATACAGTTAGATGGTAGGAGTAAGATCTAGTGTTCATTGACATAATAGGGCAACTATAGTTAATAATTTGTTATATATTTCAAAGCAACTAAATGAATAGATTTGGAATATTCCCAACACAAAGAAATGATAAATGTTTGAGGAGATGGGTATCCCAATTACCTGATTTGATCATTACACATTGTATGCATGTATCAAAATATCACATGTACCCCATAAATATGTATAATTATGTAACCATAAAAATTAAAAATATTAAAAATGGTAAATCTAAGCCTGCTTCTTTAAATAAAACAAAATAGTATTGGAAATTCTGGCTAGCTCAGTAAGATAGAAAATAAAATAAAAGTCATACAGATTAGAAAGGAAGAAATAAAACTATTTCCAGAGGTCATGATAGTGTATGTAAAAATTCCCAAGATTCTACAAAAAAAAGAAAAAAGAAAACTTTTAGAACTAATAAATGAGTTTAGCAAGGTCAAAGGCCACAAGAGCAACATATCATCATCAATTTTATTTCTATATACCAGCAACGGAAATTTGGAAACCAAAATTAAAAATAGAATACCGTTTACAATAACTCAAAAAATGAAACACGTACAAATGTAACAAAACATGTAAAGAACTTCTTTTCTATACTAAAAAGTATAAAACTTTAATGAATAAATTAAAGAAGACCAAAATAAATGGAGATAGACCATATTCATGGATTGGAAGAGTCAATATAGAAAATATTATTAATTATCCCAAAATTGATACACAGTTTGAGTGTAAGTCCTGCCAAATTCCCGGAAAGATGTTTTGTTAGATACAGGGCAAGATTATCCAAAAATATATGGAAGGACAAAAGAACTAGAAAAATAAATAAATATTATCCTGGATTAAGCTTGAGCCCATTATTCGAAGTGAGGTGACACAAGACCCGAAGAATGGGCCCCACTTGTACTCGCCATCAAATTGGTATTGACTGATTAACACTATGGTACTCAAAGGGTGGGCGTGAACACTAGGGAATTGGGGGGTGAGGGGTAAACCCACGTCTGAGCGACGTGGGGGGGCACTGTGGAGGGGTGGGATATGCTTGAAAAGTAGTTGGGGAGTGGAATTAGGGGTCTCAGTAGGGGAAAGGAATTCCTCAAAAACTGATTCATGTGATTAACTGTACACCTTGGTAAATTCACTGAAAATCATTTAATTGTACACTTAAAATGGAGTGTTGGTTGTACGTAGATACAGTTGGAGCACTATGTATGTACTCTTTGGACTACTTTGACAGAGTAGTTTTTGAATGTAACAAGATAAGTCAACTTGAGTGGTAATATATTTTGGAAAATCAGCTCACTACAAATTGTGACTGTAAACATTGTACTGTAAATGTTTTGTAGTTTTCCCCCAATAAAATTTTCGGAACTAAAAAACAAAGAAAAAAAGAAAATCAGTCCTATTTTCCTGCAATGGAATATGTTTACCTTCTCCGAAGTTTGCAAAGCTTAATAAAAAGAGAAAAGTGAGTTGTTTTATGTGATCATATTTTATTGCCAATAATAACCCCCATTAATATTAAGGATTATATTTCCATTTGCATATCTCCTTATTTTGAAGTGATTTACTATGTAAGCCATCAGCAAGTGCTTGATAAAGGAATGAATGAAATGACAAAGAGCAATAGTTTGGAATAGCACTGATATTTTTATCTCAATTCAGATTTTGTTTTACTTTGTTCTACTTAACCTCAGCAGGCAACACTGCCACTGGGGGAACTGATTCAGGGGATATAAAGGAAAACCTTTAAAATTCACTGATTCCTTCATTTAATAAATATTTATTATTTTCTATATGAAAATCATAGGCCCATGGAAGATACAAAATTAAACAGACATACATCCTACTTAATATGCATATATTTGTGAAAATACAAAAATGAATACTGCAGCCATCAAGGTGCACATGACATGTTTTAAGACTAAATTCTTGAGATTAGCTCCAGCTGGGAAAAGAAAGAGGGCTAACAAAAGCATAGAGCATCCTTAGTGAGTTTGATTGATGATTAGGAATATATATATGTACACACACACACACACACATACATATATTGGTACGCTGGATTTTCTGTTCAATCATAGACCCAGTTTTTGATAAACTTTGATGATGGGCTGTTTTCATAGAAGTGTCTAATACATTACGTGTGCCCATCAAACTTGTTTATTCTACCCACTTCCTGTGCTAGTTGCTATTCACAGAGCCTGGACAGAAACCTTGGAAAATGTAGCAAAAAGTTCTTAAAATCAAAACATGACAATTCACTTTTGAAATTAATAAACATCAAAGGTAACAACCCTGTTCATTCATTTTTGTTCAATGCAGGGAGATTTAGCCGCTTATTTTAACCTTTTGTACAAAGAAGGAACAATTGTAATGTTATCCAAAAACAATATTTATAGTTGAAATAGCACTGCAACAGATTCTGTGGGGAACATAGTCTGTCAGCACACTGGCAAGGGCAAGCCCTCCATAAATGGGAACCGTCAATACTCTGCTTTCAGCAGACATCACTGAGTGTGACATTTGAGATAAACTTAGTAAAACAACCATAATAACAGTGTGTTCAAAAAGGCCTTGTACTGTGTCTAAAAGGCTTTTAAAAACACTGAACAATTATAGCTTTTTTATAATGTATATTATCAAATACACTTTACACTATCCTAAAATATTATTAGCATATTAGTTATTGCTCCAAGCTTGTGAAAAATTGCACAACAGGCCTTTTCTATAGCTATCTATTCTTTCATTCTGCTGTCCATATACACACTGAGGGCCAAAATGCGTTCAAGCATTATCAAATATCCATGCATTTATCTATCTCAAAACAAAATAAGTAAACGATAAAGAAATATAAAATGGCAAAATTGAAAAATGGAGACTTGAGTAGTTCCTCATATGCAAGACTGTCTTTATTTAAAACATATATTTTAAATTAAACTCTTTATTTTAGAATAATTTTAGATTTACAAAAAAGTTGCAAAGAATGCAGAGAAATCCAGCATACCCTTCAGCTACTTTCCCTTCATGCTAACATCTTATATAGCCATGTTATATTTATCCAAATTAAGAAATTAATATTGGCACTTTACCATTAACTAAAAACATTATTTGGATTGCAACAGTTTTCGTACTAATATACTTTCTCTATTCCAGGATTCAGTCTAGAGTACCACATCACATTTGGTTTTTATATCTCCTTACTCTTCTCTGATCAGTGTCAGTGCCTCAGACGTGCCTTATTTTTCACAGCCTTAGCAGTTTTGAAGAGTCAAGCAGGTGTCCTCAGTTTTATGAGCTTGACAGCTTGAAGAGTAAGCTTTGTAGAATGTGCCTCAATTTAGGATTGTTTAGTGTCTTTTGAAGGTGCTGATAAGGTGTGAGGAAGAATACCACAGAAGGGAAGTGTCCTTTTCACATCATATTAGGGGATATATAATATCACTGATGATGCAATGATGTTACACTGCTCACTTAGTTAAGGTAGTGTCTGGCAGCTTTCTCCACTGTGAAGTATTATTTTCCTTATCATACTCATTTTTTGAAAGCAAATCATTAATTCCAACATACAAAGCATTTTAAAGATGACCATCTTAAATGTTCAAAGAGCTTCACTACTATTGGGCATATAGAGCAGTGTATTCACTACCATTTTTGTATAAAAAAAGGAGAGCAAAGACATATCTAGGATCTTTGAAAGTTAAGATATTTTACAAAAGCAAGGAAGAACTAAAATTTGAATTGTACACTTTTTTTTTTGTCATCATTAACTTCTCAGGTTTTTGCGACACTTATGTGAGTTTACAGATAACTCAGAAACTCTAAGTGTTCTAGACTGAACATTTCCCATCTAACAGGGTGCTTGCTACAGAGTAAGGTCTAAATAAATGAATAATTATTCATTTACTCACTTGCTACTAGGGCTGTGATGCAAACAGAGTGGTAAATAAATCTAACTGGGGAGGAAATGAAAAAAATTAAATAGAAGAGTATTCTGTACTATAAAAAAGTACATGTATTTCTGTGAGACTATATATTTCAAGAATGCAGTGTATTTACAAGTTTGAACTGCAAGATGTTTCATGGATACATTTGCTTTCTCAATCCTCTTAGCAAAATTCTGAGAATTTGGTAAAAAAAAATTATAAAAAATTATAGAAGTTATCACATACATTTTTCAATTACAGATCATCCAAAGGACCATCCAAAAAATGAGTTATTATATAAGATGGATCACTTTCATTGTTAATTAAATTAAGTGGTTTGATAGTATATCTCATTTTTTTTTTTTTTTTTGAGACAGAGTCTCACTCTGCTGCCCAGGCTGTAGAGTGCCATGGCATCAGCCTAGCTCACGGCAACCTCAAACTCCTGGGCTCAA
>CAUYRT010092220.1:0-17793 GCA_963574885.1 Lepilemur ruficaudatus | reverse complement strand
AGTAGTTCTACTTGTAGCTCTTTGAGGTATCTGGAAATTCTTTTCCACAGAGGTTGCACTAATTTGCAGTCTCACCAGCAGTGTAAGAGTGTTCCTATCTCTCCACATCCTCGCCAGCATTTGTTGTTTTGGGATTTTTTTTTTTTTTTTTGGCCTCTATCAAAAAATCCCAAAACAACATGTGCTTGATTTTTTAAATGATTTCAATCTCTTTGTTAAATTTCTCTGATAGGCTTCTGAATTCCTTCTCTGTATTGTCTTGAATTTCACTGAGCTTCTTCAGGACAGCTATTTTGAATTCTTTGTCTGAAGGGTTACCTATCTCCATTGCTTTGGGATTGGCCACTAGTACCTTACTCAGTTTGTCATGTCTTCCTGGATGTTCTTGACACTTGTGGATGTTCACCAATGTCTAGGCATTGAAGAGTTAGATATTTATTTTAATCTTCACGGTCTGGGCTTGTTTGAACCCATCCTTCTTGAAAAGACTTTCCAGATACTCAAATGGAATTGAGTGTTTTGGTCCAAGTCTTCGGTCAGTGCAGCTATATCAACACTGGGTGTGCCCCAAGTCCAGTAATGCTGTGATTCTTGCAAACTCCTGATGGTACCACCTTGATGAGCTTGGGTAAGACACAGGAGAATTCCCTGAATTGCCAGGCAAAGTCTCTCACTCTCTTCTTTCACTCTCTGTTCTGGGCTTCTGGAGTTGGGGGAGGAGTGACATGGGCACTCCCTCAGGGCCACCAGCACCAGGCCACACCTAAAGCCAAACCAGTCTCACCCAAAGCCAGTGGTAACTGTTGCTTGGCTACCTCTGATGTTTATTCAAAGCCCCAGGGCTCTTCAGTCAGCAAGTGGTGAATCTCTCCAGGGGCCTCTGACCTCAAAGAGTCTAATGTCTAGTGGAGAAGAAGAGAAGCACATATGAAATGCTAGAACTCAAAACTTACTGAAAAGGCTGTGGAAGCCAAAGAAGGGACGGGGCAATTTGGTGTAATGAGATTAAAGAAAGCTCCCTGGCGTCAGTGGGGCTTAAGAGAGATAGATTACTCAGAGCTACTGAAATTTAGATACTCAAGAGAGGGGACTAGAAGGGCATTGCAAATGGAGGGTTGAGCATGGACCAGGACAAAGGAAGTGCCTGGTGACATCAAGGGGCTGGGAGAAGTAATGAGAACTTGAACTGGGGCAATGAGATAGAATCAGCTGAAAGTGAAATTTTGGAAGAGGAGTGTAAGGGAGACAAAACTCATCCATGGCATACCCAGTCCCTCCAGATGACTGGTTTATGTTGGCCCAAAGGCCTTGACTCTCCCATCTCTTGTTTTCTCAGAACAAGTACCAGGGCTTCGTCTTTGACATTGTGACCAGACAGGCTTTCGACATCATCATCATGGTTCTCATCTGCCTCAACATGATCACCATGATGGTGGAGACTGATGAGCAGACTGAAGAAAAGACAAAAGTCCTTGGCAAAATCAACCAGTTCTTTGTGGCCGTCTTCACGGGCGAGTGTGTCATGAAGATGTTTGCCTTGAGGCATTACTACTTCACCAATGGCTGGAATGTGTTTGACTTCATTGTGGTGGTTCTCTCCATTGCGAGTAAGTGGGCCGCCACATGGTGGGGAAGCCTAGCCTCTGCTTAGGGTTGTTTTGGCTACTCTTTCAAAACCCAGGGGACAACCAACAAACTTTTAAAAATATATTTTATCTATATGTGCAGCCTTCCAAGAGGAGTAGGTTTAAAATGCCCCTGGGCTGCTCTCTCAGTGAAATGAAGAGGTCCCGTTGGCCTTCTCCACACTGTTAGGAAGTGTTTCAGGCACCTATGTGGGCACAGCCCATGGCCAGAACCTCAGGGCTGACAGGGAGTGATCACTCCTCCTGAGAACCTGAGACCATAAAATGATGGAATTTCCACTAGACCTTACTTTTATGGTCTTAAAAGCAGGGGGTGGGTGTTATAATGGAGATAAATCATAAAATAGGTCCTGAAAAAGGAGGTGAGTTGCCGTCACAGTGAGGAAAGTTGAAGAAGAGATTGTTCAAAGAAGATTCTTGGCCAAGTGCAGTGGCTCACACCTGTAATACTAACACTCTGGGAGGCCAACTCAGGAGAATTGCTTGAGCTCAGGAGTTCTAGACCAGCCTGAGCAAGAGTGAGACCCTGTCTCTACACAAAATAGAAAAATTAGCTGGGCATAGTGGCACAGGCCTATAGTCCTAGCTACTTGGGAGGCTGAGGCAGGAGGATAACTTGAGCCCAGGAGTTTGAGGCTGCTGTGAGCTATGACAATGCTACTGCACTCTAGCCCAAGCTATAGCGCAAGACTCTGTCTCGGAAAAAAAAAAAATTCTTGGGAAAAGAAATCTTTGGGCCCCTATCCTGGGAGATGATGCCTAGATCCCGTGTTCCTAGAACACCCTTCACTTCTGCAAAGCAGCCCAACACTTGTCCCTGACACACCTGCAAAGACATGGGGGACAGCATTCCAGGCAAACAGTAGTGAGTGCAAGGGCCCTGAGGCGTGAAACAAAGTAGTAGTTTGAGGGACAGCAAGGAAACCAGTGTGGTTGGAGCAAAGTGAGTGACAGAATAGTTTAAGATGAGGTTGGAGAAGTCCAGATCATTGCAGGGCCTTAGTATGAAGGTGTACCAGAGAAAACAGGCCAGCTGGGAGACCATTGCAGTAGTCCAGAGAACTAGGGTAGTGACAGGAGAGAAAAGAGGATAGACTCAGAATACATAGGACTCTGAGGGATTGAGTGTAGGGAAAGAATCAAATACGACTCCCCAGTTTCTGGCTTGAGCAACTAACAGGGTAGAGGGTGGGGCCATTTACTGAGGTGGAACAGTCTAGGAGAGGTCAACTGAGTACTTAAGCCAAGTACTCCATTTTGGACATAGTTGTAGGTGCCTGTTAGATAATCTAGCAGAGACATCAGGCAGACAGTTGTACATCGAAGCCTCGTGTTCAGGGAATAATAGTCTGGGCTGAAGATAGAAATTCAGGAGGTAGCAGCATATAGATGACATTCAAAGCCATGGGATTGAATGAGACCATCTAGGGAGAGAGTGTGGTTAGAAAAGAAGGCCCCGAGGAAGGCCAGCATGTAGAGGTCAAGGAGAGAATGAGCCAGTAAAGAAGATAATTGGACCCAGTGAGGTCAGAGGAAACCAGAAGTTGGGAATCACAGAGAAGAGAGTGTTTCAGAAAAGAGCAAGTGGTCAACTGTGTGAAACACTGCTGTTGAATCCAGAAAAGCCTTTTGGATTTGACATTGTGGTCATTGATGACCATGCCAAATGGGTTTCAATAGACCGGTAGGGATAGAAGCCAGATTGAAGTGGGCTGAAAGGTGAATTGGGGGTGAAGGGGAGGTGGCGGTATAGCAATCTTTCAAAAACTTTAACTGGAAAGGAAGCAAAGAAATGAGGAAGGATTTATGTTTTGTATGATAAGAGAGGGTAGAACATGTGTGCTTTGAGGAATGATCTAGTAGACAATTAAGTAGAGAGGGAGAGACTGATGATACAGGAAAGAAAAGATGCCTGAAGGGTGAAATCCTCAAGAAGAGAGGACATCTGGATTAGCATTTGCCTGACACACACACACACACACACACACACACACACACACACACACACACACACACACACAGAGTTCACCAGTATTCACACTGACATACCCACCACCAGAGGTCATGGCAGCTCATCACCTAACAGCCAGACTGACACATTCATCCACAGCCCCCCCAGCCCACCAAGTCATAATAATGCACATAACAGTAGTCACTTGACACACACAAACAGCCACACTGACAATCCAGATGGACCCACCAACCTCAGTACCCCCCACCCACAGAGGTGCCCACATCTCCCTTCCATGGTTCCCCCTTAGAGACTCCTTCCCACCCAATCCCCACTCCTAATTCCCAGGCCCTTCCTCTCCCTGGTGACCTTGCCCTCCCTCATAGGAGGCAAATCTAGATCTGGGCTCAAGAACAGGGAAGACTTCATATCAAATGAAAGGCTTTATTAAAAGAATGTGCGATGATGAGATGGGGAGGTACATCAACTGCAGGGCCAAGAGAAACAACCACAAATACAAAATCCCAGCAACAACATCAGGGTGCCTGACACACCTTTCTTCCCTCCCAGCCCACCCACAGCCCTTTGCGAGCAAAATCAGCCTCTCCTTCCTAGTCCAGCTGGCCATCTTGGTGCATGAGCAGAAAACAGTGAAATGAATCCCCAACTCATTGGGATAAATAAATTGCACTGGACATTTTTAAACGTTCAAATTTAAGTACAAGATAAATAAATAGGACATACAGCAACAGGACTGTGAAGTACAGCCTGGATTCAAGTTCTGCAATTTGTGCTTTAATCTTTGTTCCTTGAGTGTCCCTCCTGCCCACTTAGCCCACTGGGGCTTCCTGCCAGCACCCCTCTTCTGGGGGTAAGAGATTCTGGGATGAGGGGCACCAACTCCTCAGTAGCACCTGTGATTTATTAACAACTAGGAGTACCCACTGCTGCCTAGGCACCCTAATGGGAGGAGCTCTGCCCCATGAGCCAGACTTTTCCACGCCAATTTTCTACCCAAGCCCTTCCCAGCAATCAAAGGTCAGAAAATTGCACATGTGAGACAGATACCTGGGCCTTTAACTTACCAACAAACCACCACAGAGAGGCCACTTTCCCTTACCAATCCAGATCCCTAATTCTGGGGTTTCTGGATGAATGTTCTTTTTCTGGCCTGGCTCTAATCCCACCTTTCAGAACTTTCAGGCCCACCCCTTGGAGCTAAGGCCTCATTTTAGGCCTTGGGAGCCCCTAGGGCTGGGGCGGGAGAAGTGGTTATTTCCGATGCTTAGCATCCTTGGCATCTGAAGCCTTGGTGTCGCCATGCCCACTGCCCGCACTGCTTATAAACATCTTGTCCAGCCCTTTGAGTGACTCCAGTAGGTAGTTCTGGAAGGCAGTGAGGGCAGCACAGATGGCAGGTCCGCCAAAACCATGGGTGATGAGGCTAAAGTGCGTCAGGCAACTCTGCACTCCAGGCTCCAGGATGAGTGCCGGGCGGCTGTTGCCCAGTGGCGAGCGGTCCTGAGCCATCAAGTCCGCAAATTCCTTGCAGATCTGCCTGGTGGGGAGGGAGGGTCAGAGGTTAGAGGACAAAGGTCTGAGCCCAGAGAAGGACCTCCTATCTGCTAGGCACTTCATATACATTATCTATATGATAGCGGACCCTACCAACAGTGCAAATGACGATCATACCCATTTTACAGAAAGAACTAAGGTTCAGAGAAGTTAACTGAGTAGCCCAACGTCACACAACTAGGAAGTGGCACATGTCAGTACCCTTCAGTCTCTCTCCTTTGGATGTCCTGCCAAATTCAAAGTACAGCTCAACTACGTACTACCTTATCCGGGAAAACGTCTTGAGCCCCTCTCCCGCCCCAAACACCCAATACTTCACAGAACTTTGTCTTTGAAATTATTAGGGAACAATCCAGAATCTGCCTTGCATAACCAAATAGCTAGCAGCGAATATTAATTGAGGCCTAGACGCTGTGCCAAGTACACTGTATGCATCATCTCAATCCTCTCCACAAATCTATACTATGATTATCCCCGTGGTATGAATGAAGAAACTGGTTTCAGACAGGTTAGATGACCAGCCAAAGTGACCTAGGTGGGACCTGAATCCAACTCTAGTCTGCAGCCATTTTTCATTCCTTTGTGTATCCTGTATGTGGCTCGGGCAAGAGAATCACTCATCACTCATCTTTGTGTCACCGTGGAACCCAGCCAGCATCTCAGACGTGACTGGGACCCAGACCATACTTGCTGAGTGAGCTGATTAGTGAATGAGGTGAGCCCCGCCCAGATGTGTTTCTCCAGCTACAATGTGAGCAGCCTCAGAGGTCTCTCCATGTGGCAGCCTGGTGAGTCTGTGCTTCCTCTGCTGCCTAGGGGACTGGAGGGAAGCCTCACAGGAGGGAGAGTGGGGTGGCCATTTGAAGGCCCGCATTGGGTGGGAGGACCGGATGGTGTTCTAAGCAGGAGACGGGCAAGCCCAAGGATGTGAGGGCAGGAGAGAGCACGTGGGTTGGGAGAGTGGGTGGAGCCTGTGCAGGCCAAATTGTGGGGCCCCCAAAGGAGTTTGGACTTAAGTCTACAGATTGATGGCTCTCAGATTTCTCTCTCTCTCGTTCCCTCTTTCTCTCCCCTTTTCTGTCTTTTCTTGTAATGGGCTTGTTATGGTCTGAATGTTTGTGTCCCCCCAGAATTCATATGTTGAAATCTTACCTCCCGCCAGGTGATAGTATTAGGAGGTATAACCTTTGGGAGATGATTAGGTCGTAGGTGTGAAGCCCTTATAAATAGGATTAGTGCCCCTATAAGAGGCCAGAGAGAGACCGCCTGTCCCTTCTATAATGTGAGGCCACACAACCAGGTGCTATCTATGAGCCAGAAAGCAGGCCCTCACCAGACAGGGATTCTGCCTTGATCTTGGGCTTCCCAGCTTCCAAAACTCTGAGAAATAAATTTCTATTATTTATAAGCTACCCAGTTTATGATATTTCATTATAGTAGCCTTGGACTTAGACAAGGATCCTTCTGAAAAACTAAATCTTAATGGAATACTAGTTTGTTAAACAGGCCCTGAGATGTCCCCACAGACCTAGTTTGAAAGTCAATGCAACAAGAGTGGGAGCCACTGAAGATTCTTGTGCAGGGGAGCGGTGCATGAGCAGGGAGGTTGAGGGCATGGGGACTCTGGGGTGAAGGTCCAGGAGTGAGATGAGACCTGAGTTGAGGTAGCAGCATGTGAGGAAAGCACCAAGGGGACTTGCAGAGGGTCAGGGGTTACCTGGTGGCCTGATGGATGTCACTGGAGCAGAGGGGCTGACGGGTAAGGCTTGAAGAGGGAGCCTCAGACCCACAACAGGGCCTGGGGCTGGTGGTGCCATGGGTCAAGGTATGTGAGCCTAGCACCCATACATGGGCCTTTGTAAGCCTGTATGTGACATCGTTTTTACGAATGCATAGCACCCAGATATGTTCGTATGTAGTGTTCACATGTGCCCCCACGTACTTGTGAGGAATGATCGTGTTTGTCTGAGTGTGATGAACATGATGCCCAAATATGCCATGTGGTGCTCAAGTGTGCCCCTCTGAACCTAAGCAGGGAGCCTAGATGTGTCTCTGGTACTACGTGGTCTTTGTGCACATGTGTGTGCTCATGAGTGGTATCCACTGTGCTCATGTGATGCTATGATGACTGCCTGTGCATTGCACCTGCGTGTGCCTGTGTGTGGTACCAATGACAGCCTGTGCATGGTACCCTCACTCACTTGGCGGCCAGCAGCATGCTTTTGCGGCTGTGCAGTTCTCCAGGGTCAGCATGCTGTCGGCACAGGTACTCGGCGGCCGCTTTGGCTGGGAACTCCGTCTCACAGACGTAACCGAAGTCTCGGGCCAGGTGTACGGCCTCTCCTAGGGGGAGGGGAGCTGTCACTTGCTGCCAGCCTGTGCCACTCTGAGCCTGGGGCACAGCCTTGAATCTCCAAACCCCTGGCAAGGGGGCACCCTGCCCCACCTGCTTCTGTAGATGCCCCCTCTGGCTTTCCTTCCAGCCCAGCTCCAGCCTCCACTCCATTGCCCACCCTTGGGGCCACCAGGGATGGGCTCTAAGCTCAGAGATGGGGGCTGGGCCTACCATGTATCCCAGAGCACAGCCCAGAGCCACTAACCTCCAGGGAAGGAGTTCTCATTCCCTTCATCCTTTTACCACATCCAGATACTGGCCACTACTTCCCCTACATACATACACACACACACACACACACACACACACATGCATGCACACACACGCACGCGCTGCAGGTAGCTCTCTGCTGCACATGCATGCATATATGCACAAAGACTATACACAGATATCATACACACACCTTATGCATGACACACAGAGTACGCACACAGATACAGCAACACGTATGCAAATATACATACACATGATTAAACACAGCCTCCTGCATTAGAGATGGTCACACCAGATGACACGCGTCCCCTTGAATTCACTTTCATGCCCACATTCAGGCCTCACTCACCCTCCACCAGTGAAGTCAGCAGTGTCACATTGGCGGCCTTGCGTCGGCCAGCCGGCAGGTTGAGCCCGATCTTCTCCAGCCGTTCCCGCAGGCACCGGCCCCCGTTTTTGGACTTGGCCCTTGACATGCACAGAGAGAGACAGACACACAACTATGAAGATAAGAGAGAAGCATGTAGGCTCAGTGACCCCAAAAGAGCTTTGTTGTCCCCACCAACCCCTGCTGAGCTTTGGGTCTGGCCTTGGGAATGCCCTGGGGTCTCTTACAGCAAGGTCCCAACCTCTTGCTAGCCTCACTAGTTTTATAGCCAAGACAAAGGCAGGGGACCCAGCACCTAGCTCCAGGGGCCCCTCAATCCTCCCCTGTCCCTCAACAGCAGGGGCAGCCTAGGGTGGAATAGGATAGGCCAGCATGCTGGGGTCCTTAGCACACCAGCTGGGCCATGCACAGACACACAGGGAGACGGGGAGAAAGGTACACATGCAGCCACCCCGGGACTCAGACACACACACACACGTGTGCATGTGCACACGCTCCCCCCACACACAGATGGATACACACTGAGGGCTAAGAATACAGAGACACATAGATACCAACAGAGACAGACATATGCAAAGACCTATAGACTCAGAGATACAGGATCACAGCCAGTCAGGATCCCAGGGACATATGTAGACGCTCAGAGATTCATAGAGACCCTCAAAGACATGCTCAAAGAGACCAGGAATAAGGAGATACCCCATACAACTGCACCAATACAGCTCCCACAGAGAGGTACAGACATGTAAACATACATAAGTCTAGCTCAAGAGCACATTCGATTACACACACATGCACAAACACACATAGCAGGACACACTCCAGCCCACACATCGCACTAGAAGTAACACAGGACACTCATATTCATGGAACCAGAGTCCTGGCCATCCCCTGCTACACACACATACGCATGTACATACCGTCCTCAGACTCATCAAAACCCACAGCCCTGAAGCAGACACGCCTTTCCCAGGCACAAGGACATGCACAGAGACAGACACATGACTATGAACACAAACCATGGACTACCATGCTCCCCACCCCAAAACACACACAGTTGAAGCCTATGCTGCCACAGGGAATGGGCCTTGGGTCCTGGGGGTCCCTTTCCTGGTGAAGATGGCACTCTCTTCCCCAGACCCAGCCTTGTCCATCCTGCCCAACATGGGTGAGTCCTGCATCCCCTCCCTGTGGCCCGGCTTCTTCCTCTGCCCTGCTCCCTACCCGCAAACCCACAGACCTGTGAGAGCTGCTGAGGACCTGGGCCTGCCTGCAGAGCATGCACAATCTAGAGTCTCTGGGGCCTCTTATCCCAGAGAGACTGAGACGGAGATGATGCTGGGGCCAGGGGTGGGCTGGCTCCCTCTCTGATGCCCTGAGCAGGGCTGAGGACACCAGGGATTTCAGCCGGAGTGCTGTGCAGGGGGACATGGGCTGGCCTTCCTACCTGCGGAGGACGCCCCCCAGGAGGGAGGCGTTGAGGCACTCTGGAGGCGAGAGTCGCCGCTGCACCTCCCCCACCGTCACCTTGTA
The DNA here is from genome assembly GCA_963574885.1 of Lepilemur ruficaudatus. NCBI lineage: Eukaryota > Metazoa > Chordata > Mammalia > Primates > Lepilemuridae > Lepilemur > Lepilemur ruficaudatus. The sequence goes on along the minus strand of CAUYRT010092220.1, from coordinate 8,092 downwards.
CTTGGACGTCGAGCTGAGCAGCGAGAGCCGGCCGGGCACGGAGCAGAAGACCTCACCGGGGTTCGTGATGCCACCAACCAGGCTGTCTTTAGCCACCACCAGGGCTGAGAGGCTGCTGGCTTTGGAGGGGACAGGCACTGTGGAGCCGGGGCAAGAGCAGGGAGAGAGGGAAGCACTGAGCCAGTGGCCACAGCACACGGCACCTGCTGGCAGCCCTGTACTTGAAAACATCCAGCACCTTTCGAAGGAAGGTTCTATTATATACTTGCTTTACAGAGGGAGAAACTGATAAGATTAAAGTGATTTACCCAAGCTGACTGAGATAACGGTATGGAAACTGAACCGAGAGCTGTCTGGCTCTTGAACCCGTGTCCCCCTCACTAAGCCAGGCTGGTCCCCTCTTAATACTCAAACAGCGTCAGCAGAGTCTTGGTGTTTTGGCAGGTGCCATCAGAGAGGGAGCTCACCGTGAGGATGTAGGGTCTGAGCTGGAGGCAGGATTCCTGGGTCACTGCAGCAGGGCCTGGCCAGGGAGTCCCCAACTTCTCTTCCCACCTATGATTCCATGTCTTCCTTCCCTCCCACCCCCACATCAGCAAGGGGCCTGGGGGCATTGGACTCCACACCCTGAGGACAGGGAGGTTATTGCCCTATTAGGCTTCCAGCCCTGGCCTCTTCCTGCCAAGTCACTCTGTGATGCCCAGGAGACCAGGAATAAGGAGATAAGCCCTACAGCCCCCTCCCCCAAATGCTCCCTAATTATCTACTAATTATCTCTGAAGGGCAGAGAAGGGAATCTGAGAAGTTAATTTTCTAAAACTCACTTAGATACTCTTGGCTATAAAAGAAAGCTCTTTCTGCAGTCTAACCTCCATCCTCCTGCCTAGCCTGAGGAGGAAGGGAGAATATTAAGGCACCTACTTCTTCAGAGGAACCCTTGGCCTTCTATGCTTTCAAGGAAGTGAGAGTCTTGGTGGACAAGGCCTGTGTGTGTGTTGGGAGTGGGGACAAGTTGGAGTCTGGGGCTAACACTTACTGAGCACTCACTAGGCTGTGCTCACATAGATCACCTCACTGAATCCTCAGGACAGCCCACAAGGGCTTATTATTATTCCTACTTTACACATGAGGAGACTGAAGCCCAGGGAGATGACATAGTGTCCCTGAGATCACACGGCTGGTGAGCTGAGAACCAGTAGCAAACCCAGGGCTGCGATCACAAAGGCAGTGCTCTTAGCCTGCCAGCTATTTGGCTAGTATTTGCTGAGCACCCATGTGCTATTCCCAAGACCTGTGCTAGGCCTTGGGAATACTGCAGTAAACAAGGCTAATAACCCTGTCCCTAACCTGGCAGAACCTCCTGGTCTCTTTCCTCTCTGAATGAGGATTCCTACTCTCCACCTGGCCACCTAGCCAAAAACCTAATGTGATACCCCATGCACCTCTTTCCTCCACCACATACCATCCATCACCACGTCCTATGGCTTTCATTTCTTTACGTGGTTCACATGTGGCCACTTCTCTGCATGCATACAGATGCTGGCTCTCTTCTGGCCTGAATTTCTGCATAGCCCCTGCTCTGGTCTCCCTGTCCTACTCCAGAGGGATCTCTCCCTCTGGATGCATCACTCCACAGCCTAAAACTCATCAGTGCCCGGTCAGTTCCCTGAGAGTCCAATAGCAGCTCCATAGCTGGGCAGAATGATGTCCCCTACCTGTCAATGAGTGCCAACTGTACACCAAGTACTTTATATGAACAGCTCTGTGGAGCAGATGCTATTATCCCAATCCCCTTTCAAAATGAAGAAACTGAAAGTTCAAAGAGGTTCCAATGGCACAGTAAGTAAGCAGCAGGAATGGGCCTTAAACTCTGACCACTGACTCCAAAGTCCACATCCTTAACCATCATGGCCTCCTTCACCCTCTCCGGTGTTCTGGCTCCTGTCTGCCCTTCTTGTCTGGTCTCCATTTGTCCTCTAGCTCTAGACCCACGCTGACCAATAGAAACATAATGTGAGCCACATGTATAAATCTATATTTTTCATAGTATCCACACTTTTAAAAAGTAAAAAGAAATGTGACGCCTATAATCCTAGCACTCTGGGAGGCCGAGGTGGGCGGATCATTTGAGCTCAGGAGTTCGAGACCAGCCTGAGCAAGAGTGAGACCCCATCTCTACTAAAAATAGGAAGAAATTAATTGGCCAACTAAAAATATATAGAAAAAATTAGCCGGGCATGGTGGCACGTGCCTGTAGTCCCAGTTACTTGGGAGACTGAGGCAGAAGGATCGCTTGAGCCCAGGAGTTTGAGGTTGCTGTGAGCTAGGCTGACGCCGCGGCACTCTAGCCTGGGCAGAGTGAGACTGTGTCTCAAAAAAAAAAAAAAAGAAAAGAAAAGAAATGTGAGACTAATTTTAATATAATATTAAATAATGTATTTGGTATATTTTATTTACCCAATATATAAAAAATATAATTATTTCAAAATGTAACCAATAGTTTAAAAATTATTAAAGAGATATTTTACTTTTTATATACTTAGTCTTCAAAATCCAATGCATTTTATACTTAAGGTCAACTCAATTCAGACTAGTCACATTTCAGGTGCTCAAGAGCCACACATGGCTAGTGGCCACCTTGGTGGATAGCACAGCTCCAGACTTCAAGGGGGGCATAACAGATAACACAGTGAGTGAGATGTGGAAGTGGGGGAGACTGGCAGACTGCAGCAGACACCTTGTGTGAGTCCTGCCATGCAGGACACAGACCCAACACTGCCAGAGCTCCCGGGGTTTTGGGTTTTTTTGTTGTTGTTGGTTTTGAAACTAGGATTCTGATTCTTACGTGAAATCTCTGGATTTTTTTTTTTTTTTGAGACAGGGTATCACTGTGTCACCCAGGCTATAGTGCAGTGGCATCATCATAGCTCACTGCAACTTCAAACACCTGGGCTCAAGGGATCCCCTTGCCTCAGCCTCCCAAGTAGCTTGGGACTACAGACATGTGCCACCGTGTCTGGCCAATATTTTTAATTTTTTGTAGAGACAAGTTCTCACTATGTTGCTCAGGCTGATCTTGAACTCCTGGCCTCAAGCGATCCTCCCGCTTGTGCCTCCCAAAGTGCTGCGATTACAGGTGTGAGCCATTGCCCAGATGAAATCTCTGGATTTTTAAGCATGGACGACTGATTGAAAGATTTTAAACCCAGCATAGACCAAATGGAATCTGTGCGAAGTGCCCCCTGGGATGTGGGCCCCTCGGGTGTGAGCTCCTTGAGCCCCACAGAGCTGCTCTGTCTGTCCCAGGGCCCTTCTCCATGCTACTGAGCAGGGCCCTCCTTCCCAAGCCAAGTTTAGGCACCACCCGGAGCGCAGAGCTTCCCTCAAGCTCTCTCTCACCCCGTCCCAGGACTTGCCAAATGGAACCTCCCTTGTCTGCTCCTGTGGCTGTCTTACCCACCAACTAGGAGTGCGCTCAGAGCAGGGTTAGCACAGGTGGCCATCCGTGAATGTGGGACAAGTTAGTGATGCAAGGGCCCAGGGATCCCAGGTGGGAAAAGGGTGATGGCCCACAGCCCAGATGTCAGGGGTAGGGAGGGGAGCCTTATTCCTTTGCTAGTAACGGATAATAAACCTGCCCTTTCTCCCTGGGTCCCCATTCAGGTACCAGGGAGGGGTCAAAAGATCATGGATGGGGGAAAGTGGGGAGTTGGGAGGATGTGGAGAGAATGAGCAGCACACTCCCCCACTGCCCGCTCCCTGCTCCGGTGAGTTTCCTGTCCCCAGGGCAGGGCCAGAACTAGGATAAGGCAAGTGAGGCACTCGCCTTGGGTATAACACTTAAGGAGGCAGCAAAAATTTCAGTAGTTAAGATATGTGGTATTTTCATGCAATATTTTTTAAAAGAAAAATGTAAAAAAAATCCATGGTGAACAAAATATCAAACTTTGAATAAAGGTGGGCTCTGATCCTGCTCTTGCACGACCTTGCCTCAGTCGCCCTCCCCTAATCCTGGCCCTGCCCCAGACTGAGCAGCCAGGACTGCCTGATTCAGCAGGACACAGCACTGGACATGCACTAGGAGCCAGCCTTGGCCCTGCCCTGTCCCTCCCACAGTGTCTCCCAGGCCTGTGCACACGTGTGCACATCTGAACCAAGCTTCTCTCTTCAGCTGTGTCCCCCTGCCTGAAGGGGCAATGGAACTATTCTGTATCTCGAGTGTTTTAGTGGCTACATAAGTATATGCATATATATTTCAAACTGTATAGAAATGTACATTTTTTTTTTTTGAGACAGAGTCTCACTCTGTTGCCGGGGCTAGAGTGAGTGCCATGGCATCAGCCTAGCTCACAGCAACCTCAAACTCCTGGGCTCAAGTGATCCTCCTGCCTCAGCCTCCCGAGTAGCTGGGACTATAGGCATGCACCACCATGCCGGCTAATTTTTTTCTTTTGTTTGTATATATTTTTAGTTGGCCAATTAATTCCTTTCTATTTATAATAGAGACGGGGTCTCGCTCTTGCTCAGGCTGGTTTCGAACTGCTGACCATGAGCAATCCGCCTGCCTTGGCCTCCCAGAGTGCTAGGATTACAGGCAGGAGCTACCGCGCCTGGCAAGAAATGTACATTTTAAACAGGTGAACTGTGCTGCATATAAATTATACCTCTAGCATGACTTAAAAAAATAAAAATAAAACTATAAATTGATAAATTAAAAATAAACAGAAGGGAGAAGGACTGTCTGTCTTCCCTCCCATCACCCCTGGCCAGAAGGAGGGGTCGGAAGAACAGGAAATTCTCTCTTCCAGCATTCTCTCCTCCATCCAACTGCTGTTAAAACCTGCGCCCACTGAGGCCAGGCCCTGTGAGAGGGGAGAGAGACCAAGGCTGCGTGAAGCTGTTTGTGCATGTGCAAATGTGGATGTGTGTCGCCAACTGACTATACATAAAAACTGTATGCCCTTGTCATAGAAACAGCAACGAGGATGAGATTGTGTACGTATATACTTGCTCATTCAACAAATACTGAGCCACGGCTACATACCCAGACACAGTCCCTGCCCTCCTCCAGTGTGTAGGGACATGGCAGCCTGCACATGGATACCTGCAAGCGCTCTCCGGCTGATGCCAGATTCATGCAAACATAGGCATGACTATTGTAAGTGCCCGGCATGACATGTGGACATGTGTTTGTGTATTTGAGTGATAGACCTTGCTGCTTCCCCCAACTGTCCCCCTTTTCCTCAAAGCCTATCAAAAATGGCAAGAGGGATGGAGTCCAAGGTTAGGGAAGCAGTTGGGCCTGGGAAGGGGCAGTCATGGAGGTGGGATCAAACTAGCACAGATTGCAAAGCAGAGACACTGGCCTTTGTCCCCTACACCCACAGGACAGGCCCCCACCATGATGACTCCTGAAGCTGAAATGGTCTACTCATGGTGTTGCCCTGGTCACACACGCAGAAGCCATTCACACACACATGCTCCTGCAAACACGAGAGCTCCCAGTTATTCAATCTGTCAGATAAGACACACACACGCACACACACGCACACACACACACGTCTACACAGTCTACCCACAGGTGGTAATATGGTCTGACTAATGAATCTTAGGAATGTGCAACAGATTCTCCCAGAAAGCTTGTTAGAATTGCAATTCCTTCTAGAAGAAAACATAGGAGAGAAATCTTCATGCCCTAGGCTGGGCAGAAAGTTCCTATATACAAAGTTTCCTATATACAAAGTTCCATGACCCATAAAAGGAAATAGTGATAAACTGAACTTCATCAAAATTTAAAACTTTTGCACATCAAAAGACATTATTAAGAAAATAGCCATGTGTGTTTGACGTGATCCTGTAGTCCCAGCTACTCAGGAGGATCGCTCGAGCCCAGGCTATAGTGCCCTACTATTGTGCCTGTGACTAGCCACTGTACTTCAGCCTAGGCAACACAGGGAGACCCCATCAAAAAACAAAACAAAAGAAAAGAAAGAAAAGACAAACCATGAGCTGGAAGAAAATATTTGCAAGTCATATATCTGATAAAGGATATGTATCCAGAATATACAAAGAACTCTTACAACTTAATAATAAGATAACAACCTAATGAGAATATGGTCTCTCTTTCCTGCTGTGACGAGGGCTCTGACCGTTATCAGTGGAGTATCTACCTTGCTCTTAAAACTGTATCTTGCTCTTGCCTTAAAATCCCATCTTGCTCCCTCTCAATAAATTTCACCTCATGCTTGCCTTACAAAAAAAAAAAAAGAATATGGTCCAAATACATGAACAGATATTTCATTAAAAATGGTAGATGAATGGCTAATAAGCACATGAAAAAGTACTTCAACAGCATTAGTCATTAAGGAAACACAAAACTATACTGAGATACTTGTAGATGGTTACAATCAAAATTCCAAGTGTAGCTGAGGATATGGAGAAACTGGAACCCTCACACATTGCTGGTGGGAATGTCAAACAGTACAGCTGCTTTCGAAAACAGCTTCAGTTTCTCAAAAATTAAACATAAACTTACCATACAATCCAACAATTCCACTCCTAGGAATTTACCCAGCAGCAATGAAAACATATGTCTACACAAAGGCATATATATGAATGTTCGTAGCAACATTATTCATAACAGCCCAGAAGCAAAACAACCCAAGTGCCCATCAACTGGACCAAGGAATAAACAAAATATGTTACATCCCTACGATGGCATACTACTCAGCAATAAAAAGAAACAAACTACTGATATATGCTATAACAGGGACAAGCCTCAAAAACATTATGCTAAGTAAAAGAAGCTAGATGCAAAAGCCCGCATATTTATATATCCTACTTATATAACATGTCCAGAATATGCAAATTTAGGGACAGAAAGCAGATCAGTGGTTGCCTAAGACTTGGGGTGAGTATAGGGATTAACTACAAGTGAGAATGAAGGAAATTTGGGGGTTGATGGAAATATCTCAAAATGGATTGTGGTAATGGTTATACAACTCTGTACATTTACCAAAAATCATCAGATTATATTTTTACCATGGGTGAATTTTAGGTATGTAAATTTTACCTCAATAAATCAGTTAAAAAATCCAGGTTCCAGGGCCATACTTCCAGGGATTCTCATTCAGTAGATACAGGGTGGGGCCCAGAAATCTGTATTTTTAACAAGCATTCCCACAGAATTCTGGTGCATGTGGTTCCCTAGACTGCACTTACAGTAGCACTGTCCAAAGCTTGGGTGGTGGGAACAACACGAAGACAGCAGACAGGAGGGGTAGTGACCTTCCCCCCAGTCCACTTGAGTCTTCTCATCTCCCCCAGTGGGACCTGCCAGTTAAGTTTCCTTCTCATTAACTTCCAGTGGGTTTCTCTTAAATGTAGCTCCTACCCTTCATTCCCCTGCTCCACGCTTTTCCATGGCTCCCTCTGTCCTCAGATAAAATCCAAACTCTATCTGCATGGGCACTGCTTTTTTAGTTGCTTTCCGGGGCCAACTGTAGCCTGGGAGGCAAGTGAGGGAGGATTGTGGAAGTGCAAGATCAGGTTTGTTTTCATGTATATTTGTGATATTTTGTCATGGATTTTTTTGCATTATTTTTTATTTTAAAGTGTTGCATCAAGATATTACTCATCTTGATTACTGAGTTTTTTGATGCCCTCTTAAATTCTTCCCCAGAGGTGAGTACCTCACCCATCTCACTCAGGTCTCAGACTGCTTGGAGATTCACTTGGAAGCCCAGACCCTCCCCACCTCCCTCCTCCTTCTCCAGGGCCAAGAAGAGCAGGGGTGAGGGTGACTGTCCTGGAGACCCCCTGAGATTGGGCAAAGGAGCCTGTGGAGAAGGGTTCCCGACCCCCAAGTAGGCAACCACCCACTCTCCTCTGGAGAGAAGGAGGGATACATCTCAATTCTCATCCCCAAACCACTGCCCTCCACCTGCGACTGTATAACCTGAAACTCACACTTTTTTTTTTTTTTTTTGAGACAAAGTCTTACTCTGTTGCCCCGGCTAGAGTGCCGTGGCATCAGCCTAGCTCACAGCAACCTCAAACTCCTGGGCTCAAGTGATCCTCCTGCCTCAGCCTC
>CAUYRT010092217.1:0-26649 GCA_963574885.1 Lepilemur ruficaudatus | reverse complement strand
CGCACACGGCCGTCCCATCTAGTCAACGTCCTTTTCGGGAAACCCATCCTAGGTTATCAGACGGCTGTAGAATTATTCACGCTTTCAGAGTAGATAACATGTTGTGAAAATAAAAAAAATTCTCTACTTCCCAAGACTCAGCCATTCTTCTTTTAAGAAGAATCTGTGGCCTAGCCTTATAACATAATAAAACATTTTAATAATATGGTAACTTAAACCCTGTGGTGTTAATGAAGAGAACAGTGCAACGGGAAAGAGTATGTAATCCAGAAACAGGCTACTGGATATCGGGAAGGGAGGAAGAAAGGAAGCCAAGGTGAACGAGACCAGGTCCTGCCCTCGAAAGCTTACGGATAAGTGGAAAGAGCACTGAAGCAGGAGTCAGGACACCTGAGCTCCAGCACCGGCTCTGCCCCGACTCACTGAGCGACCTTGGGCGAGTCATGTCCCCTTCTAGGCAGGCGTATTTCCAGCTGTCAAACAGAACTGCTGTGCTGGACTTTATTACTTATAATGGCCCTTCCAACTCTAGCATTTAATGGTTTGTATTTTTATTTTTATTTTTTTTTTGAGACAGAGTCTCACTGTGTTGCCTAGGCTAGAGTGCCGTGGCGTCAGCCTAGCTCACAGCAACCTCAAATTCCTGGGCTCAAGCGATCCTCCTGCCTCAGCCTCCCAAGTAGCTGGGACTACAGGCATGTGCCACCATGCCTGGCTAATTTTTTCTGTATATGCTTTTAGTTATCCAGCTAATTTCTTTCTATTTTTAGTAGAGATGGGGTCTCACTCTTGCTCAGGCTGGTCTCGAACTCCTGACCTTGATCGATCCTCCCGCCTCAGCCTCCCGAGTAGCTGGGACTACAGGTATGCGCCACCATGCTCGGCTAATTTTTTCTATCTATTTTTAGTTGGCCAATTAATTTCTTTCTATTTTTTAGAGACGGGGTCTCACTCTTGCTCAGGCTGGTTTCAAACTCCTGACTTTGAGCGATCCTCCTGCCTCGGCCTCCCAGAGTGCTAGGATTACAGGCGTGAGCCACCGTGCCCGGCCATGATTTGTATTTTTTAAACCCCCCATAAGTCCTTTAGGTCAACCATAACCCTGTTCACACACTGGTTGCATTCCAGTGGGTTAATATTATTCACTCAAGCCTCTTACTCGTTGGCTCCACAGAGAACGTTTTCCTCTTGAGTACACGTATTGCCAGGAAACAGCTGCGTGCACACCTGCGTCCTGACGCCACAGCCTACCTTTCAAGCCGTGTTTCAGACAGTGCTCCATCACCACGAAGAACTGCTGGAGGGGTGCGTAGTCAGAGTCCAGGGTCCTCCCCAGGTTCAGAGCCGATTCAATCAAGCCCTTAATGCTCAGCTTGGCCATGTTCATCAGGTTCATGCGCTCGTTAGCCATGAGATAGTTAGGGTCTGCAGCCAAAGGGGGGGAGAGGATGAAGCCTGTTAGTGGAAGTAGCACGTTTTCAGATTGAGTGTTCTCACACTGCACTGACATTTGCACTGACGGTGTAAAAGCAACGGTGGGCAAGACTGCCGGAGCCATGTCGAGAACGCAGGCAGTGGGACCACGCCGCGGTATGAGTTGCATTCTTCTCCGCCACGTACTCGCTGTGAAAAAAACGATGCCAGTTTTCCTTAAGACTGTCCTTGATGAAGCAGCAAACATTATCTATTTTGTCAAGCCTCAAGCGTCGAGTACAGCCTGTTTACACTCACCACTGCCCTGCCACCACTTAACCGGGGCGCCCATCCCAGCTCACTCCTGCTCTCGGGTCCCAATCTTGCTTGCGCCTCCCTCACCCCCCACCCCGCACGATTTGTGCAGTGCTCTAAAAATAAGCCAGTGTAAGAAAAAAGGGTGACATGCTCAAACAAACTCTGTCCCGGGTATACTATCTGCATCAGAGTATTTGTGCTAATTAGCATCATCATTATTTGCACTGTACATTAGCATCATTAGCACATGCAGCACTAGAACTTAATCGGCTCCCAAATTTTTAAGACTTAGCATGTAGCGTGTGGCTCTCATCAGTACTTGAGGAAAGAGAATAAGGACCACATTTTGGTGTACTCGCCACCGTCGTCTGTGGGTGCTTATCCCCTGCGCCAGGCGCCGTGAGCTGCTTCTTGCAACCACGATCTCCATCTTCCCTTACGACAGGCTGAGAGAGAGTCACCGACAGAATGATTTTACAGGGAAGGAAAAGGAGACTCAACCTGCCCTGCCCTGTCCCACTATGTGGCCCTGGGCAGGTCACGTCCCCTTGCAGGCCAATCGAATAGCTGCGGGTGGCCACGGGCACGGCCAGAGATCCCCGACAGAGCCAGAGTCCAGGCTCCAAACCCTGGGCTCTCTTGTTTTTTCTTTTTTCGTTCAGAATATTACAGGGGTGCAAACGTTTTGGCTACACGGATTGCTTCTGTACTGCTTAAGTCAACGCTATAAGTGTGCCCATCGCCCGGATCGTGTACACTGCACCCGTCAGGTGCGATTCCACCCATCCCCTCCGCCCCCAAGCCCGTGCTCTTCATCGCTGCAACCCACTTTCAGATGAACCGATGGCTCCAAATAATGTTTATCCTTCCCCCCTCCTGACCATCCTTCTACATGATTATCTTATTTACTTATTCTCTACTTTTAGCAATTAAATATTCTCCTGTCTTTCCAGATGCCCAAGCAGGACTGCAACAGTTAAGTGGTCCAAGGCCAGACGGTTCGTGGAAGTGGTGGAATCTGGAGTTAGATCTGACATGAAAGCAAATGTTCTTTTCATCAAGCCACGTGTTTCCTCCCAAACATCAAATGTATCTAACTTATCAAACTTCTACTAAAAACTAAAAAAGGCCTGGAGCTCTACGAAGTATTTCACCTCTTGTTAGGGGGACTAAAGGCACAAACTCTGCTTCCATAATACAAATAAACCCCTTAACACAAAACACAGACCATTTTATGCAAACCATCACAAGGAGTTTTCTTTACACAATATTTTTATTTATATCTGCTTTCAAAGTTAAATGAGCAGAGTCAAATGGTCAAATTCTAAACTAATCTTCTTCTCCATTAAGTTTAAGGACTTACCGACTTAAAATCCCAACTATACGAATCTTAGTTTGTTGTAGTGTTCTTTGAAGTAACATTTTTAGAGAAATACTTGGCATGAAAGTCAGAATTGGTATATGTTACCAATAATCCTTTCTTGCACACCAACAAATGTTTTAGGGCCATAGTTCGAATGTGGCTCTCTTTGCTCATGGCAGATCGACTTGTCGAGGACGGAATAAGTTCACAACGGGACAGTGAATACACAAAAAACTTCCCCCGAGAGACGGCCACGAAGGACAATTTTATCGGATATTAATTTCCACCAATCACTAGCATTTACGTACACTCTCGTGTTTCTGACCTCTGGTAATCGCTGGAAGAAAGGAGCAGGGCAGGGGTGTGTGGGCCTGAGTGTCTGTGGAAAGCCACCAGCCTTCTCACTTAATGCCTCCCAAGAGACAGCAGGAGACTGGTTGGGGCTGGACAACCGCCTGCCCAAAAGGCATCATTCGCTCTGGCCTCAAGCCTGTAGACCATCGACTCGGGAGCTAACAACAAAATTAAGCAATGCTGCTAGCCGAAGTTTATAACCTCATTCCTAGTGAGAACTAGTCACACGGAAAGAGGGAGATTTGGATTAAGCAAAAGAACATCGTGCTTTGAGACACAGTTCCAGAAGGGGTGACAGGTTTATGTACCGACCCGCCTACATGGTCCCATCTTGTTCTTGTTGCCATCAGCGGCAGAAATGTTTAAGACAAGAACATCCGGTTGGGTCTGGAGTGCACGGACTACAGAGAGATTAACTAGTCTATGGGAATTAAATTCCCGATACCTCGGACTCTATTACTAACGTGCTATGACCTATTTCAACCGACCTCCATCATGCAAGGATGTATCAGGACAGAGCCAAAAAGTAAAAGAACTAACCTGCATCAAACACGAAACCCACCCATTCTCTAGAAAACACTATTCTCAGCCTTGGCACTATTGGTATTTTTGAGCTAGTTAATTCTTTTTTATGGGGTCTGTTCTGTGAATTATGTTGAGCAGAGTCCCGGGCCTTTCCCCGCTAGATGTCAGGAGCACCCTCGAGTTAACGACAACCAAAACTGTCTCGTGACACTGCCGAAAGTCCCCTGAGACTCAGGTCCCTCCTCCTTGTTGAGAACTACTGCTCTAAAATGAAAGTCAAACAAAAATTAGGTTCGGTGATCTGACTAGTGGACGTAAGAGCTGAAAAGGCATTCACCCCAGTGAGAGTGGCTGTTATCAACAAGACAGAAAATAACACCTGCTGCAGAGGATGGGGGCGGGGGGACTCATACACTTTTCATGGGAATGTAAATAGTACAGCCTGTTTTAAGGAAAACAGCGTGGAGGTTCCTCAACAAACGGAAAACAGAGCTACCACGTGCTCCGGCAGCCCCACTACTGGATATTTATACAAAGGACGCGGAATCCACATATCGAGGGGGTATCTGCACCCCCGTGTTCCATGCAGCACTACTCACAAAGCCAGGACAGGAAACCAACCTCAGTGTCCAACGGTGGATACACGGATAAAGAAAGTGTGGTACACACGCACAACTGAATACCATTTGGCCGTAAAAAAGAATGAAATCCTGCCATCTGCAGCAACACAGATGAGCCGGCAGGACGGTAAGTCAGGCACAGAAAGGTAAGTTTTGCACCCTCTCACTCACATGTGGGAGCTAAAAAAGTCGAGCTCATAGAAGGAGAGAGTAGCATTGTGGTTCCTAGAGGACGGGAAGGGTGGGGAGAGCGGAAAACAGGGAGAGGTCGGTTAACAGACACAAAATTACTGCCAGATGAGAGGAGTAAGTTTTAGTGTGCACTGTCTGGCCACTACCGTTGACAACAGTTTACGTGTGTTTTCAAATAGCTAGAAGAGAGTATTTTGAATATTCCCAGCATAATCAAATGATTTCTAAGGTGACAGATATACTAATATCCTGATTTGCTCATTACACATTGTATACATGTGCCAAAAAACCACTCTGTGCCCCAAATATGTGCAATTATTATGTGCCAACTAAAAATTTTTAGAAGAATTTACTGTTCATTAACTAACACAAAAGTTCAAATGAGTATTACTTAATGCTTGCTATTAACATTTTTGTGTTGAATAGTATGTAAGAGTGTGATTATTTACAAATGATTTTGTTTCCTGGTTTGTACTAAACTACTGAAAATATACTAAAAGGAATTATTTCCATTTTGTAATGTTGGCTACTAATATTAAATCATTAACTTGCTTTGTTATAGGACAAGAAGATTTTCTATTCAATCTATTTGCTGCTTGCCTTGAATTAATATTTAAGTATAAACTAATTCTGCAAAACTAATCTACGCTGCTAAAAAGCATGGTAATCACTTGGCAGAGCATGGAAGGACTTCTGAGGGGCAGGTCAAGTTCTGTTTGTTGCTACGGGTGTTGATCATATGAGTGTTCAGTGTGTGGAAATTTACTGAGCTGAATACTTATGTCTTTCTTTTTTGTGCATTTTGTATCTTTAACTATGAAAGGTCAAAAAAAGACTTTGTTATACAGGGTAGAAAGTGATTTTTAGAAATGCATGACTTTCACAATGTCATTAAGTCATATTTTTATGAGAAAAATGATTACATTTTAAAATTTTCACAATGCTGACACAAGTTTGCTCTGTTGCCAGGGCTAGAGTGCAGGGGCATCATCATAGCTCACTGCAACCTCAAACTCTGGGCTCAAACAATCCTCCTGCCTCAGCCTCCCCAGGCAGCTGGAACTACAGGCATAAGCCACCATGCCTGGCTAATTTTTCTATTTTTTTGTAGGGTCTTGCTTGTGGCTTAGGCTGATTTCGAACTCCTGGCCTCAAGCAATCCTCCTGCCTTCAAAATTTTTTCAGACACAAATTACTAGCATGTGAGGGACTGAGATGCAAGATAATCAATCAGTGCTGTGTATAATACAACTCCACCCTGAGGAGACACTCCACATTCTACTAGACAATTGAATGTGAAACCAATCTTCACTGTGGGAAACAGTACAGAACCTTGCCAAACCTTGAAAAAACAACTACCAGTTCAAATCCACAGCCTACTAGAGTTTATTTTAAAAAGTAATCTTGGCCAGGCACGGTAGCTTACACCTCTAATCCTAGCACTCTGGGAGGCCGAGGCGGGATGATCCCTCAAGTTCAGGAGTTCGAAACCAGCCTGAGCAAGAGCGAGACCCCGTCTCTACTAAAAATACAAAGAAATTAATTGGCCAACTAAAAATATACAGGAAAAATTAGCCGGGCATGGTGGCGCATGCCTGTAGTCCCAGCTACTCGGGAGGCTGAGGCAGGAGGATCGCTTGAGCCCAGGAGTTTGAGGTTGCTGTGAGGTAGGCTGATGCCACGGCATTCTAGCCTGGGAAACAGAGCGAGACTCTGTCTCAAAAAAAAGTAATCTTGCAAGAGGCCAGAAGCCAGTGCTAACACTGTGTCTATTAAGAAGCCAATTGTGGCACGTTCATGATAACAGATGAGAAACAGAACTGGAGCCGTCCAGCAGTGAGGGTCCCCTGGAAAGCGCCGGGCTTGCCTGCACCATCCGCTCCCTCGGAGTCTGGAGCCGGGACTCTCCCCGGCACCCGCGCTGCCATGCTGCGTGTGCTCTGCGTAGGTGGCACTCCACAACTCACGTTTCCTCCTGTTACTATTACTCATTTACAAAACCTCCGAGTTATGTAACCACAGCGAAATCCTAGCATTTCACATAACTGTGAGTGAGCCCATGAGTCAAGAGAAGCAGAAAATGATATAAGGAAAACAAGAATGAAATGACTCAAAAAAGTTAGCGAGTAAAGCCATTCCCCTCCTCCCATTCTGATTTTTTTTAAAGAACCACATTCCAGAGAGACTTTTCTGACCAACGTTACCACATACCACTTGACCGGTAATCTACAAAGATCAAGGTACTGACAAAATTCACATCTCCCGGGTATTTTATGCATTGTACTATTAAAGTTCATCTCATTCCCTTTTGGGGGTTCACCTACAAAAACCATCCACAAAAACTCTAGCAAAAACAAAACGAAAAGAGGAGGCTGGCTCTCACAGTAGGCTTGACTCTTGCATTCGTACTCTGTATTAAAGAAATGGAATTTTGCCCACGCTGAGTCTTGGGGAAGAAGTCCTAAGAAGGGCATGGATTTTATGCAGTATTTTTCGTTAGTATCTAGCCTAGCAAAAGAATTAAAGCTTTAGGCCGGGCGTGGTGGCTCATGCCTGTAATCCCAGCACTCTGGGAGGCCAAGGTAGGAAGATCCCTTGAGGTCAGGAGTTGGAGACCAGCCTGAGCAAGAGCGAGATCTCATCACTACTAAAAATAGAAAAAACTAGCGGGGCATGGTGGCGCATGCCTGTACTCCCTGCTACTTCAGGGACTGAGGCAGGAGGATCCCTTGAGCCCAGGAAGTTTGAGGTTGCTGTGAGCTAGGCTGACGCCACGACACGCAGAGCAAGACTGTCTTGAAAAAAAAAATTCTTTCATGTGTGTAGAAAAATTATGAAGTGTTTCATCTGCTTTCTTTGTGTATGTATGGGATTAAAGTAGATTAGGTAATTCTTATGAATTTTGTGAATAAAGTTTTTCAACAATTTACAGAGCATTTTAAAATATATAATTTTTAAAATTATATCTTTCTAGTCTATGAAATAGGTCTTGTTTAAATTACAATGCAAGCACAACTTCAATCTACCATATAGAATTGTTGGAGGATAAGATTTTTTCCCTATGTATTTATTTCTAATTGATTAACAATTGTGCATATTCATGGAGTACATAGTGATGTTTTGATACATGTAATGTATAGTGATCAGATCAATATAATTAGCATATCTATTATCTCAAATATTTAATATTTCCTTGTGTTGGGAATACCCATAGCTTTAATTTTTTTAAATATCGGCAGAGTGATTTGTAAATAGTATGAGAAAACCAAATTATAGCTTGTTCCTTCATCATTCTGTTGGCAAGAAATCTGAAGTTCAGAGAGGCTACTGCCATGTCCAAAATCATGCGATTAGTAGATGACTAATGACTAGTAGATGACTATGCCATTTGTAGGGTTATAGTTCTTTCCTACCACTCTATAACATAGTATCAAAATTTTGAAATAATGTTTTTACTCTTCTTTCTCTAATTGAAAATCTTCAAAATAAATGTCAACAGTTCCAGGAATTTGATTCTGTTTCATGTAAGGCATGAATCTTTTCCTCTCTCTCTCTCTTTCTCACACACACACACACACACACACACACACACACACACACACTCTTTCCAGAAATGTCAGCTAAGTCAGGTTTTCTAAAATCCAGTCAGAATGAGTCCCTCCGTATTCCCAAGAGCCTGGGTGTGCTCATAACAGGGAAGGACATTGTTTGAGCCTCAGCCACCCAGCAGTGTATCCCTTAATTAAATGATGCAGCAACATATGGGAATTAGCAAAGAGATTAACAATCTAATAGAGCAGAACACAGTAATGTTGATGTAAATGGAGAGGAGCTCCATGTTGGCAAATTAAAAAGAGAGAAAGAGAGAGAAAGAATAATCCATGACAAAGTAGAGAACCATAGAAAAAGATCTGAGCACTGAGTAGCAAAAAGGACCATAAAGGTCAACTAGCCCTTATCAGATTCTATGTACCAGTTGCTGAGGACTTTGGTGGGTGGGGGTTGGCCAGGTATTTTTGAAAAGCTCAAGTGAATGGAAAGACACAAAAATATGAGTCAGCTCCTCTTGTCCCATCCTTTGTATACTCAATCAGCCAATTCTTCATTACTTTGATCAACAAATAACTGTAGAAGCTTACCATATGTCCCTGCTGTCCTAAACATAAAGTTCATGGGAAATAGGGGACAGATATGGTTCCTGACTTCATGAAAAACATAATCTTGACTGTGAGAAAGAATTTCTTATATTAAACCTAAAGGAGGGTACCTGATTATTCCTGATTGCTTTCTTTTAAATCCTGTAAAACATTATAATTTTTTTTACTACGTGGTATTTTGTGAAATAATTAAAAATAGCCACTGTGTTTTAGAATATGTTCTAACTTCTTGGCTTAAGATTATATATTTTTTTATTTATAACAAAGGCATTGGGTTACCCAGATGATGTCAGGAGGGGTACAAGGGAAAGGATCTATCTTTATTGCATTTCTACCATGTGCCAGACCCATGGATTGTCCCGTACATCTAAACTGTACATGAACGATGAATGTACTGACTTTGTGTTGTTTACTACCATATCCCAACATTTCAAGAGGCATCAGTTACATGGTGTGTGCTCAGAACTTATTTGAAGAAGGAAAGAATACAGTTGTTATATCAGTTCTATAATATATTACTATATCCCTTTCACAGATGAAGAAACTTTTCTGGTGTATGAGTAATACTCTTCCAACACAAGTTCACAGAACCTAGTATAAGCAAAGTACTTCTACCACTGTTACCATTACTACTGCTAATAACAACAATTATCATTTAATAGAACATAAAGATGGGAAGTAACATAACTGGATCCAGGTGTCAAATAATGTCTTTAGATCTCTATTTTCTTTCCGTTTTGTAGTTCAGTTTACTTTCTTCCAACTTATTATTTTCTTCTCTAAAAACAGTATCTCCACTAAGTATCAAAGAAGACAACAAGTAGCTCCAGGCTTACTATATGCACCTGCAGTGAGTCACAATTTTATCATGGTGACTGAACTTTAACAATTCATTGAACAGATGCATTCATGAAAAATATTGCAGACCAATTTTTACTTTTTAAAATTATTTTTACTGGAGAGAAATCATATTTTATGAAACACTTGGTTCTAGAAGAACTTTGGAATAATTAAAACATTCCAAAAAATCAAAATCTCATTTTATAATGATTGGAGAAAAAGACAAAACAGGGATGCTCCCTAATTGAGTCTACCTTTGCATGGGAAAGCAAGAAATCAAAGTCAACCTTCCTGGAGAGATTGATGAAGCTGGAAAGCAGAGCGCACTGGTGCAAATGAGAAGGCCAAGGGATCAGCAACATGGTCCTGAATTACAGTAGCACAGAGGATCATTTTTACTCTAGGTGAGATATTAGGGAGTGAAATGTTCCAGTGTAGTAGGTTTCACATAGTGACCCATAGTTGTCTGTGGCCTGTTAGGAACTGGGCTGCACAGCAGGAGGTGAGCAGCTGTGAGCAAACTTCATCTGTATTTACAGCCACTCCCCATCGCTCACATTGCCACTTGAGCTCCGCCTCCTGTCAGATTGGCAGCATTGTATTCGCATAGGAGAGTGAAACCTACTGTGAACTGTGCATGTGAGGGATCTAGGTTGTGCTCCTTATGAGAATCTAATGCCTGATGATCTGAGGTGGAGCTGAGGTGGTGATGCTAGCTCTGGGGATCAGCGGCAAATACAGATTATCATTAGCAAAGAGGTTTGACTACACAGAAACCATAATAAATCAGTTGCTTGTAGACTCATATAAAAACACTATCTGTGAGTGGCAAGTGGCTATTAAGCTGCATCTGGTGGCAGGATTTACAGTGGCAAGTGAGTTGATGTACTTGAATTGGACAGCTGCTTCTGGTGACATGCTTTACATCAGAATCTAATACTTATTTCAGTCCGTGCATGGCCTGCCCATTAGTTTATTTACCACTTCCATCCGTGCCTTTTTCTCACACTGCATGCTTGTCTCAGTCACAGTTTTGGTAAGCCCACAAGCTAACCCTAGCAAAAATAAGTAAAAAACAGATGTCGCTGGAGAGCTTCTTTGAAAAGGGGCAAAGACCCAATGATGATACAGCAGAAGACTCTAAGACTGAAAACAAAATGAAAGCTGCATTTAGAAGACAATACCAAGAGTCCTGCTTAAATTACAGGTTCATTGCAATAGGTGATTCACATTCTCCAAGCCAGCTTTGTATAATATGTGGCAACAGGCTATCCAACAAAGCCAGGAAATCTTCAAAACTGCTTCCCACATGAAGACTAACACCCTGCAGTAAAAGACAAGCCTTTGGAGTTTTTCAAAAGAAAAAAAAAAGTGAACTTGAAGAACAGAAGCAAGTATTGAAGGCCACCACTTCATCCAATGTGTCTGCACTAAGCATCATTCCTATGGGCTAACCACATTGCTAAAGAGAAGAAGCTCTTTACTATTAGTGAAGAGTTTATCCTGACTGCTGCTAAGGACATTTGCCATAAACTTTTAGGAGAGGCTGCTGCTGTAAAGGTGGCACGTGTTCCTCTTTCAGCTAGTACCATAACTACATGAAATTGCAGAGGATATTGGGGCACAATTGTTAGAATTAATGAGTCACCTTGGTATGGAATCCAGATTGACAAGTCTACCAATGTTGACAACAAGGCAACAGTGCTTGTTTTTATGCAATATGTTTTTCAGAAGGATATACATGAGGATGTATAATGTGCACTTTTGTTGCCAACCAACACCCCAGCTTCAGAACTATTCAAGTGTTTGAATGATTACATATCAGGAAAACTGAATAGGTTATTTTGTGTCAGTATATGCACAGACGAAGTGCCTGCTATGACTGGACGGATTTCTGGTTTCACAACTCAGGTCAAGGAGGTCACTTCTGAATGTGAGTCTACGCACTGTACAGAAATGCTTGCTAGCTAAAAAATGTCACCTGAACTAAATGACATTTTTTAGGATATGATTAAAATTATCAACCACAATTAAGTACATGCCCTTAACTCACGTCTGTTCAGGCACTCTGAGGAGATGGACACAGAGCACACATGTCTTTTCTTATACACAGAAGTGAGATGGCTTTCTAAAGGTAGATCACTGGCCAGAGTTTTTGAGTTATGAGAGGCGTCCAGAGATTTCTTTTAGAAGAACAGTCACCACTGGCAGCACATTACAGTGACACATAATGGGTCACCAAACTTGCTTACTAGTGTGACATATTCAACATGCTCAATGAACTTAAACTGTCAATTCAGGGGAGAATGGCAACTGTGTTCAAGTCGGCAGATAAAGTGGCTGCATTCAAAGCCACACTGGAATTGGGGGGTGCCAAGTAAGCATTAGGATTTTTGACATGTTTCAACAGTAGCAGAAGTTTTGGAAAAGGCTGATCCAGGACCTTTTTTCTCCCAAGTTGGTGCATGATCACCTGTCTCACTTTCAAACGAGTTTGAGCATTACTTCCCAACCCCTGAACTGTGAAGGAATGGATCGGTGATCTATTTGTGAATAAGCCAGGTGAATTGACTTTGTCCATGCTAGAAGACGATCAACTGCTTGAGATCACAAGTGACAGTAGCCTTAAAAATATGTTTGAGACAACTTCAAATCTCCACACATTCTGGATTAAAGTCAAGGCACAATATCCTGAGATTGCCACAAATGCACTAAAAAGCCTGCTTCCATTTCCAACATCCTATCTCTGTGAAGCAGGGTTTTCTGTGGTGACAGTAACCAAAACGAGATTATGGAGTAGGCCGGACGCAAGCAACACACTTCAGGTATCACTGTCTCCCGTCACCCCCAGATGAGACTGTCTGGTTGCAGGAAAACAAGCTCAGGGCTCCCACTGAATCTGCATTATGATGCAGAAGAATGAATTCTATAATTATTTCATTATATATCACAATGTAATAATAATAGAAATAAATTGTCGATAAATGTAATGCACTTGAATCATCCCGAAACCATCCCTCTTGTCTTCCATGAAATTGGTCCCTGGTGCCAAAAAGGTCAGGGACAGCTGTTATGTGTGTAATAACAGAGATATAATGAAAAATAGCTAACAGTTATTGAACACTTAGTTTACACCAAGCACTGCTTTAAAATGTTTTGGTATATATCTTTATAATCCTTACAAAAGCCATGTGAAACTGATAACTCTATTTCCATATTTTGAATATGAATAAAAGGCACAGATAGGTAAGAAATGTGCCCAGGCTTTCACAGCAAATACATAATGAGGCCACGGGTTGTAATCTGACAGTCTGATTTCAGAATCCATGCAATTAAACATTAAAATGTACAGTGTGAAAATACACTCCTCAGGCAGGATTGATACAGTGAGGGCTTTGATTTATTATGCTGCAATTGTGCTTCTCAGAGTAGTTGTGTTTCCACGGATAAATAGAAGATTACAAGGTGGATAGGGGAATAAATATTCTAGACAAGACATTTGCAAAGGCATGGCATATTTGGGGAATTACATAGTTTGCTGTTCCTCACTTGTAATGAGTGAGGAGGAAAGGATGGAAGGGCATGTTGGAGAGAACAGTATGGTCACTTCGCAGAGTCCTTTCTATGCCATAGTCATAATGAAAACCACATTCTGAGTCACAGCATTTTCATAGTATTTTCCAGCTCAGAGATACTGGTGATGCTGCGCTCTATATTCCTAACCCCCACGCTGCTCCAATTTAGAGTCTGGTCAAGGCAAAGGAGAATGTAAGAGCAACTCCAAAAAGGAATTGCTGCAATTCACAGCATCTCACCACAGCCCATTTACTCTATATGATTTTATATGTTCCATGAAAGTGTTCACATTTCAAAGCATTTAAAACAAATGAGACATTTATTAGTGTAACCTTTATTCTGGAGATGATTTAAGCCATTTCAAAAGTAACTAAACGAGGAACACCATTTCCCATACATTGGAGTAATCCCCATGTCCCCACCAGCCCAGAAAACGCTTCAGTAACTTTAATGCTCTGTACATCTTCTGAAATATCTACATAAATAATCTATTGTTCTAAAGGTCACAAAGGTAGAGGATCACTTTGAAGTGGAAGGTAAGTAAATGAATGGGTAATGTGGTGCCATAAGTTTGGATATTTCTATTACCTCTTTATCTTTATATACAGGTGGGCATTAAAGGACATGATGTAGTAACCTGCACAAGCAAGTTTCTGGCTACTGCAAGGGACAGAAGAATGACTAAAAGTATGTAGGCTATAATGTGTTCCAACCACTTCTCCCTAGGACTAAAACTATGAAGTGTCTAGCAAACATGGCATTTTGCTGGCCTTCCTTGTCTCTGCTTAAATGGGAGGAAGCCTCATTAAAGCACCAAGTCTCAAAGACATAGCTTAGCCACAGACCTATTTCAAGTTAAAGGCCATCCTGTGAACATGGCCTTAAGAGTTCACTTGCAACTTTCAAACATCCTATAAATTTGCAGTTAACAGGAAGGTTGATAAATTCTCTCTCACTTTAACTGCTGTTCAGAGCTGTCATCTTTCTTGATAGATGTCACAGCCTAAAGAAGAGATTTCTAAGACATTAAATAGCACCACAGGGTTGAACCTCCCAAATTATTTTACATATTACCTGGGGTAACTTTAAAAAAAAAAGTCTCCTGGATACGTGGAACATTAGAATTGAACAGACAGTAGAGACCTCATAGCCAGATATGGGCGACAAGCCTTTCATTTTACAGGGTGGTGAGGCAGGAAGGGATGAGCTACATAATAAAGGACTCAGAAATGGGATTGGAACTGCAATCTCTTCCTGGAGGTTCTGTCTTCTTTCCAAGATTACAGGGAGGCCAACTCTCCCACTTTGCAAATTAACAACTTTCGTATGTGGGCTGGAGACCAGAAGGCTAAATGACCTCAATTACAGCCTATAGTTGTAAATAAATAAATTTTTTAACACTGAAAGGCTCCCTACAGCACCATCAAAACTGAGCTATGTCCAGCTACAGAACTGTAAGGACAAGGTTTATTGCCGCCATAGAATGCTCCGTCTTTATCAAGTCCTGGTGAATTCACAGCTCATTTCTCAAGCAGGTACTAATCTTTCTCACTAGGACTTTGATCAAAATATTTTATCTGACACTGGCTGTATTGAGCACACATTTCTCCAGTCAGTAGGAGATAATCAACGGTGATTACAGCATACTTGATCATTTTCCATGGTCAGCCTTTACTGTTTTCAAATCAAACAAATCTTTATAGTGACTCTTGCTCATGAGCTTGCTGCTCAGATTCAATGAAAAATAGCAAGTTTCAAGTGGGAAGCACCTACTATGTGTCAGACAAAGAATTAGCTTCTTTTTATTGGTGTATATAATAATAGCTCCATTACTCAGAAGGAGAAGGGAAATTCGATACCTTGTCCAATATATTTCACAGGTAATACACAGGTGGTATGTGACAGGTTCAATTTGCATTTGAACTTATGACTATCTGACCCATGAATGGAAAATTACAGCTTAGCTAAAGAAGTATCTCAATTTTAAAAGGCAGATAAAACACTGCCTAAAAATAGAGCTAACATCTTTCTAGTTTAGCCTGCCTATTTATAAAATGTGCAGAAGAAAATGCTCCATAAGAGGAGAATCCATCAATCACCTAATAAGGACTTTAAATGTATATGTAGGTGTAAAACATAATGATAATGTGAAATTGTGAATGGTTTTCAGTCTTACAATAAAAGCCTTGTTTTTCATTTTCTAATGGGAACATCAATAGGAAGAACAAAAATAAAAACCAGGACACACATGTATTTCTGGTGGGCCAATTTGTGCTTGTGGCGAAAATGAGATCATGATGCTCTTTGGATAGAAACCCTTCAAAGGATTCCCAAACAATGAAAATGGAATCTGGGTCCTCATCCACACATACATGCACTTACCCTTCCCTCCAACTTTGTGTCTTCCCACACGTGCTCTCACCTGATCCACACTAGGCTGCTACCTCTGGAACACACCAACATTTTCCAGCTTCAATATCGTTGCCTAGAAAGCTCTTCTTCCAGAAATCTCCAAGTCTCGCACCCTCATATCCCTTGAGTTTACCCTTAAATAGCACCTACTCAGGGAGCAGTTTCCTGGTGCCATGCCTTGTCACTTTCTACTCCCTTACCCTGATTTATTTTTTATTACAAGCAATCCGTTTGTATTATGTTATCCTATCTGCCTCTCTCAGTAAACTGCAAACTTGATGAAGGCAAAGGCTTTGAGTAATTTGTTCTCTGTTGTATCCTTGGCACATGAAGGCTCTCAATAAGTGGTTGCTAAATTAAGAAAAGGGCTATTCTTGCCAGTTCAAAGTTCCAAGTATGCCAGGGTTGACATCTTCCAAGTAACATCACTGAGAGTTAAATCTGGACAACTTAGTTGTAGGCCCTTGTAGATTCCCAAAGACTACCAGATTATTGCCATTTCCATGGCAATAAAGAAGAGACAAAGAAATAGTAGGAAAAAACATCTTTACTGAGCCTTGATTAGACTAATACTGCCATAGAATCTAAATTATGTAATTCAGGGTTTGTGAACTCCTTGTGATAAAGGTGTTGTTAGCTCTACTTATGAAGAATCTGAGGCTCTGAGAAGTTACATAAATTATTCAAGGTCACTCCTTGGTAAATAATGCGATTTGAATTCAAAACTATTTTAAGTGCCCTTATGTCTTCCTCCTCGTATAGTACTGATAGTCTGAAGAGCAGTGATAATAAGAGTAAGTAAGATTACACTTCATTATTACAAAACTACTTTGAATTGAGGTGACTAGTCAACTTCCCCAATTTATATGCTATGGAAACTGAAATATTAAAAAAAAAATCCCTATACACTAACATCAAACAACAGTATACATCATATACATAATAAAAACATAATCAACACAGCTGCCTTGATGATATTTTGATCAAAAAGAGTTTTTGCATGAAGCTCTTTTGGGCTATGCGCAACAAGCCACTTCCATTTCCAAGCTAAACAGAAGGGAAGATTGGAAGATTAGGCCTTTGAAAAAAGGCTTAGCAATATCCATTATTTTTCCATATAAAATACTAAATCCTCCATTTCGGTTTCTTGACAACTTCGAATTGGAAATCCTTCTCACCCTCAAATACTTCGTAATTCATTTGTTTAGCCATTAATTCAAAAATAGTGATTGTGATTCTTATTCCATGTCGTGCACTGTAGTAGCTGAAAAAAAACATGTTCAGATTCTCTATACTTCAGGAGCCTGTATTATGGTTTGGTAAAGAAATCTAAGCAAGCAAATAAACAATTATCTAATTTTAACTTGCACTAAACACAGTGAAGCCCTCAACAGATGTTACAATAGAGGATGACGGGAAAGGGCTACCCCTTAAACAGGTGAACAGGTAAAGATGCTTTGGGTGGGCAAAGCTTACACCGAGGACAGAAGCCCAAGAAAGAGCCAGACGTAAGGATGCTGTAGAGAAGAGACTTTCAGGCTGAAGAATTAGTAAGTAGGGAGGGACAGTAGCCAGCTCAGCAGGTGTGAAGACCTGAAAGGAAATTGAGTGGCTAAAGTAACATGGGTGACTGGAAGGGTAGAGTGTGGAGAGATCTGAGATTTTGCAGGGATCAGACTATACAGTCACGTAAGAGCCTTGAGTTTTATTTGAAATGTAATTAGGTCCTTAATGCTGACCCCAGATGAGATTTTAAGCAGTGAAGTAATAGAGTATGAATTATACGTTTTAAATATTCACTATACCTCCTGCGCAGAGAGCAGGTTTGTGTGGAGCAACAAAGGAAGCCATGAGTCAACAAAATGGCCATTGTGGCAGAGGAGAAATGGAGATAACTGGACTCCAAGCCCACCAGCTTAACATCTCAGACTGATGGGCTCCAACATGCCTGATGGACCTCAAAGAATTTGTTTTTCTTCCAGACTGGGTCACACTAGTTACTTTCTCTTCTTGGACATGGGTTGAATTTGTGAACAAGATGTCATGCTGCCAAGGAGAGAAACATCTTGATTTTTCCTATGGTGCTAGTCACAGAGTATAAAGGAAAAATGAATGGATTATCAAATTTGCTAAAAATGACTATAATAATAGCAAAAATAATCTGAACAGTTGGAGAAAATGAAGAGCTGCTTCCCACCATACCCCACCCCTTCTTTCTGCCATTCCATTTTGCAATAGATTCATGTAACAGTATCTACAGAACTAATGATTTTCCCAGAAAAGCAAAAGGATGTGGAATAGCAAAAGATTTCCTAAATAATTCTAACAAAGGGAACAGGGAGAAGATTTGCATTTATAGATTAATTTCTGTCTACCTGACATGATGAAAAGCATTTTATGTGTGTTTACTTTATGTATTTGTGGCCCTATATTTCAGATGAAGGAATACATAATTCTCCCAATGTCCCCAAGTCATAAAATGGGAGATCAAAGGTACAATCTTACCTTCAAGACAAGAAATATTAAGCCTTTATTGCCTCACTACCTAGTTTCCCACTTGAAAAAAAAATAAAAGTGTGCACAAAATGTTTTGGCTTTCTAAGATTTCATAATCACTGGCATTGTTCATAACCTTAGAAAACTATGAAGGGTCGTAGCTTCATAAGACAATTGCAAGACATTGTCTTAATTCATACATTTACATCTCCTCCAGACCTCCCACTGAGATCAAAGACAAGTTGTTGCTGTGTTTTATTAATTTTAGTGTTACCTCAGTGTTTTAAATTGTGAGCACCTAAATTTCCTTCTTTCTCTCCATACATTTGAGTTAGGACAGTGGTGTTTAGTGGAGATTGGTCTGGGAAAGACCAGCAGGAGAGTGGAGACTTGAGACCAGGAAGAAAGAAAACTAATAAAGTTTGCATTATTAACCAAGATACTATTGTGGTCAACTGGAGCTCAGGCAAAACTTGCTGGGCAACTTTGGGAAATATGTAGAATGTCAGAGTTATTCTATCCAAGGGGGAAGGAGGCTAGAGTACTTATATACCCTTATATATCCATTTCCGTCAATCATTTGGTTGATGGTTGCCCTTGGTGTGGTGAGGAGCATTAATTCCCTAGCATTTCTGTCCTGCCATGCACAGTGAGAGAACTGGTTCCAATGATGAGAAATGCTGACCAAGAGAGGCAGGTGCTTATAGCAGGAAGACAAGCAGGTGTGCCCTTGGGCACATAAGGGCAAAAGATTAACTCCAAAATGTTAGTGCTGTTGTTTCTTGATGGTGGAATAATGGACAATTAATATGTACATTCTTTTTTTAATCCATGTTCTCTAAATATTTTACATTGAAATACACTATATATGAAAAGTGGATGAAACTAGATGGCTGAGAGATGTATTTTCCCAAAACTTGAGCACCATTCTCTAGGTACCAGAATATTCAGAATAGATATTTATATACTATAGATATTTATATACTACTATTTATATACTGTTTTTTTTAAATTATCTTTTACAAACTCCCTTGCTGAAAATCTATTGTAGTTTTAATTTATTTCCTTTTCTTGAGTTCTTCTGTTTTAGAAGGTCCATACAGAAGTTGGTAGGCTGTTTTATTTCATTATCATTGTTATTATTATTATCATTTTTCAGCTCACCATTTTAAACCAGAGGACATGCACATTGAGCTGGGACCCTAATATATACCATTGCTGTAAGGCATCTCAACTGATCTCTGCATTGTAAAATGGTGGGTGGTGGCTGAAGGGAATCCTGCAGAGGGGGAACAAGGTTTCTGTCCTTTTAAAAAATTTCTACCTGTAAATAACAGTAATGTCTTTGGGCCAATGTAATTATTGCTCACACATTAATGTGTTGGTGTAATTTAGAAATAATTTTAATCTAATCAGAAGAAATCAGAAAATTGCCATTATTGCACATCTTCATAGACATTTTACCCGATGTTCGATATGTTACTGATTTTGACCTAATTTCATACCAAATAATCATACTAATATATGCCTTTATTCTTTAATTGTTGTCAGAATGTGTCACATTTAAAGGATGAGAAATTTTAAGGGAGGAATGATCTTTTATTATTAGATTGTATCATGACACATACTTTATGGTAAAACATTGGAAAATTTTTGAAAAATGTTTGAAGTTGTTTCTTTTCTCATTTTATTCCAAATAAGTGATATTATTTTATAAGCCAAACGTTCTGTTCCCATAATCCTTATCTTCTATCTACCTGTCATATATATTTATCATCTATCTGTTTGACATAAAGAAAGCTTAAAATCAATGACTCAAGTTTCTGCGTTAAGATGATCTAACTAAAACCCATGAAAGTAACAAAGCAGAAATATGAAAAAGCATAGAATAAAATCTATGAAATACAACAATAACAAATTAAATTATGAATAGCTATCTAGTCTGAACCAGACAAAGAGCTAGAGATGGTACAAGAGTGAGAACAAGTAAACAAGCAGCCACACAAGAGAGAGAACATGTAAACACACAGTATTGGGAATTGAAGAAGGAATGCCAGCACAAATTCTACTCACATTGAAAGGGCAACAGGCAATATTTGGAATTAAATTAGATAACTTAGGTGAAATATACAAATTTCTCAAAAGTCATAACTTAGCCCCACCCAACTAAGAGGAAAAAATAGAAATGGTGAATTTGAAGACCTCTGTAACCACTAAAAATTGAATTTTATAAGAAGTATGATTCTATTATATAAAATTCAAAATAAGTCAGAACTAAACAATATGCTCTTTAGGGATAGATGATAAAACTATAGAGAAAAGTAAAAATATAGTTATTGTGAAAGTTAGATTAGGGTTACCTGTAGGGATGAAGCTTTTATGGAAGATAGGGTAATGGGGAGGCTTTGAAAGTCCTGGCAGTACTATGTCTTGAACTGGCAGGAGATTATGTGGGTATTTGCTTCATATTATTAGTTAAATACTCATACTATCTTAATGTGTGTGTATGCATGTATGTTTTAAACAATCATTCCTCTCTAGGTAGATGTCTATGGAACATAATCAGGAGAGGTGTTTTCATTGGTTTGTCCCAAGAACAGGCTCATTATTTTTCCAGGGACGTCACAGTACTTTCCTGGTGACCTTACCACAGTTCTTTTCAAATATCAGTTCACCCATAAATCCATCAACATGACTAATGGGCCCATGTTCCAAGAACTCAAGATATGGAAGCAAGTCATGCCAGAGTGGACATATTGTCTTTTATTCCTGGTCTCACTCAGAGGCCATTCAAAGCAAAGCCAAATCTGGAGAACAGAAGGCATTGTAATATAGCCTCATTTCCCCCTTGAGATCTGTTTCCTAAACGCAACCTCTCTTACCATGCTCAACTCATAACATGCTTTCCTCAATTCTGCCATGCCTAGCTCTCCCCATGCTCTCTCAATCCCCTGGCCTGCTCCATCTCTTGTCTTAAAGCAGGTACCTGAAGTTCATCAAACTTTCTCATCTTTTGCCAGGGTCTGAGCCTTAGTCAGTGCTTTCCAATACTTTAGAATCTTCTTGAAAAAGGCATGATATAGAATATTATTTTTGGATTTTCTCTTTGATCATGTCCCAAGCCATCCGAGGTGGGCTCTATAATGGGAACTGTGTAGATGTCTGCTCACTAACCCCTATAAAGCATTCCACTCTAAACTCATACTTGGAATACTGTTCACCATTTAGATGGGGTCAATTTCTGATACACAGAATTGCATCTATGAATCTAAAAAATATTTTTAACAAAAGAAACCAGACAGACACAGAAGAATACATGCTATACGGTTTTATTCATATGAAGTTTAAACACATGCAAAACTAAGCTCTGGTAATGAAACAGTAGTAGTTGTTTCTAAAGGGAAGGATTTACTTTAAAAGGGTCCTGAGACAATTCTCTACCATGACAAAAATGTTTTATACTTCAATTATGGTAATGTATACAAAACTCATTGAACTGCATGCTTAAAAATCTGTGATTTTTAAGTGAAGGTTATACTTTAATTATAAAGGTTATACTTTAATGTGAAGGTTATACTTTAATTATAAAGTATACTTTAATAAAAAGTATAATTTTTAATTATAAAAATAATTGAGCTTTATTTTGGTCTCTGCATCATCTTATCACAGAAATTATTTCTTCTTCCTTCTCTGTTTTGTCTTCCTTCTGGGCACAGTTAAATGTCACTCTATCTATGGGTGTTGCTCTATCACTTAGATATGAACTATTTAATAATTGGTCAATCTTAAGAAAAAATAGATTTGATCCTTTGGACTAGGGTTAAGTTGCAACATCCAATATACTACAGAGAATGCAAAAAGTACCATGATATGGAAAGGACATGGCATTTGGATTCACAGCTAGACTCCAGCTCTATCATTTCTGAGCTGGATTTTAAAGAAATAGATTAACCTCTCTAAGTCTCAGTTGCCTCATCTGTTAAATAAAAGACAAACCCTCTCTAATTTTCCCATGTAGTGGGAAAATATCAAGATGATAGCCATAGAATGTTAGTACATGTTAGTTAAGCCTCCATAAATGATAGTTTCCCCTCTTTTACCTGATTTAAAAGTTAACTGAATATTGTTAATTGAAAAATTTATAAACTGTGATTTCTGATTTCCATATGTTGTTCAATTCTTCGTGTAGCTGACACATCTGAGATTGAGTTACTCACCTCAACACAGCTGAGGTGAGGGTTGTCAGCCTTCAACAAATACTCAAAAAAAAAAAAAAAAAACATTTAAGAGTTCAACCTATTCCTGACATTGAATTTCATGATCTGGGGCAAGTTTGTCTTTCTCTGCATACTCCAATGAATGTGTGGGGGAGATGGAAAACTTCCCTTTCACTCCTGGAGGATTCACTGAAAGATCAACTTGCAATAAGTCAGATTAATAAGAGATTACAAATTTATTTATCCTGTGGACAGGGAGAATTACAGAATGATTACTCAGTATCCCAGTGGAGTCCAGAAGTTTATGTACCCTCATTTTAGAGCGGCAGGGGAGATAAAGAATGTAGATAATTCTGTTTAGGGGCAACGAATGGCTACTAGGGAGGATGACTAGATAGGGATGAGAGAATGAATGGATTGAATGGGTGAAACAAATTGACTTGCAAATGATTCTCTTTGGAAATTAAATTAATCTGAGAATCAGATATTATCTTTAAAATGAGTTGGGCCAGGTCTGGTTGCATTCTTGATTCTCTTTCCTGTAATATATTCAGATAGCAGGGAGGGGAAGGAATGGCAGTTGCTCTTTTTTGATGGATTTGTCTGGTTTTATGTAGATAGAGGGAAAGCCCCTTCCAATGCCTGTTGATTGCTAAGGGCCTTTAATTCGAAATATTCTTTATTCCAAGGAGTCATATTTTGGGGTGAAACTCCCTAAGTTCCTTCAAATAAATGGAAGCTTATTGGATGGAAACAAGTTAACTCAAGGAGAAAGCAGTTGCAGAATTGTTACGAATGGGTCAAGAACTGAGTAGTCAGTACTTCTGCTTTCGTTACTATTGGAGAATCAGGAAATTACCACATTTATGAATTTATCAATGCATTCATTTATTCATTGACCTATTAAATTTTTCAACAAATATTTTGTGAATGCCTAACATACTATGAGCTAGATGTAATATAAAATAGAAGCATTACTCTAATAGTTTCTTTTCAGCAGTCCCCAACCTTTTTGGTACCAGGGGCCGGTTTTATGGAAGACAATTTTTCCACATACCCAGGAGTGGAGGTAGGGTGTCATGGGTGGGGGGAATGGTGGTGAGGAGCTCAGGGGGTGATGCAAGACCCGTTTCCTAACAGGTTGCGGCCCAGGGCTTGGGGACCGCAGTTAATATTTTTAGTAATCTTATATAGGGGAGAAGTTTACATAGATTGTTTGATACAGCTTTGTCTGCGAAGGAGTCTCCTGAAATTCTTCACACTAACATGCAATTTTGAGAATGCCAGTGCTCAGGGTAGAAATAAAAGGCCTCCGGGGTTCTGGGGAGCATAGCCTTTGGAAAGACCTTACAATAAGGAGACAGCATTGTACCAAAGGTATGAATATTACAATTGTTATGTCAAGCCCATGAGTAATCACTCAGTTTATGTCTCTTCAAAACTTCTGTCAGGGAACTTAGTGTCTGCAACAGACCTTGTTTGTTTTCAAGTTTGTAGTACTAATAAGCCTTCTTAACAATTAATTATACCCCTGTTTTACAAGTGTAAATGTTTTGATTTGTGAACTTCCTGGAGAACTTCAGGGAAATTTAAATTGCCCTCCAACAACTACCCAGTTCACTGCCCTGCACTATGCAGATTTGATATGAAATGATCAAATGTGAACCCCCAGCCCTTGAAGTCATGGAATCCCTTGATTTGGGACCATGTGTATAGAGATGTTCAATTATTAAGTAATTAGTTTGGAAACAATAACTAGTGTAGTTTAATTCTCTTGCTGATTTCCTAATGTTTATTAATTTAAGCACCTGCGTCTTCCTGTAACACTTTCCTACAGAATGCTTACCAGGATATGCATAGCATGTAAATTTACAATGAATATAATTAACTTTTTTGCAGCTCACTCCAGGTGCCTAAGTGAGTAGAGATGAATTATGACTTTAATTGTCAGAAAGGTTTCAATATTCCGAATCTAATTTTTTAAAAATCATTTAAATTTTTAGCTAAGCAATAATGTGTTAATGTTAATTAAAACACCAAAATACAATATTTTTTTTAGGATAACCAAATGTTCCATTAAAGAAGACTCAGAGAAATAATTATATAGGGAAGAGAAGCAGTTGTCTTAGCATACATAATTTGCTCTCAGAATATTTCAAGGATGATTGAAGTTGTAGATGCATTTCGTGGCCTTTGGCAAAGTCCCTAGTTCTTTCCTTTAACCTTCCCCATTTTTTCTTGGGAGGGAAACAACATTCATCTTTGTAGAGAAATATCCCATTGACACTTCAAGTTCATGTTGAAAATTGAACTCATTATCTTCCTCTAAAACCATCTCAAAATATAATCACCATTCCCTCATGTAACTAAATAAGACTACAAAAATCATTCCAAATTTCTCTATGTCCCTTAGCTCCACATCCATTAGTTACCAAGTTCTGATCATTTTTACTCAGACACATCACCAAATTCCCAACCAAACCCTCATCTTATTTGGCTTAGTCCATCTCAGTAGTGTTATTTAATTGAGTAATACTCTTCTATTTCCAGGACCCTTGTCCCTAGCCTTAGGCTGTGACCTTCAGGCCATCCTCTGAACATTAGAGTTATTTTTCTGAAGTGCAATTTAGAATAATGGAAGTTTTTGTCCCAAATATGAGTTACTTATGAGTAGGAATGAAAGGAGTTGATTTTAAAAGGTGAAGGAAACACATATTGTCATTTTGAACCTATTCTGGAGATAATTCTTTATCAAATCTGACTCATCAAAAATTACTCAACCAGTCATCTCATATGTCCACATGTGTAAAATGGATATATTTAATGGATAAAAATACTAACAACAAACAAGGTAAAAATTTATAAAGTATAACATCTTCCTACTATTGAAATACCCATACGATTCTCCTAATTCTCCAATTACATGCTCATACAGAGATAGTAAAAGGCATACAATATCAGGGCATAATTATGGGCAGATCATCCCTAATCATTTTTTCACAATTTCACCCTAGATCTTAAGGCCAGACAGTAAATTTATTTTGAAGATGTTAAATTTGTTAAAGTGCTCTGTTAGCACAAATTGATTTGCTAAAGACTGAATTTTTACTAAACTAGAAAGAAAATGCCTAAAATGATCTTTTAAAAATTCTGTTACTTTAATGGGAGTTCAGCGAGGGTGTCCCATTGTGTAGCGTAACACATATTACATCACTTGTAAGAATGCATGTTAAAGTGTCAGGAGATAAACAGCAAGACTGAAATAAGAATGAAGTTGCCTGCATACAGCATTTCTTAGAAACATACTTACAGCATCACTGAAGCATGAAGATAGCCACACATATTTGCAGCTGCTATAATCAATGTAATTGGCCTTCCATTTTCTCTGTACACCCTCCCTCAGTTAAGATATCAGAAGTGTTTCTGCTGGAATGATACAGTTAATGCCCATTTGTTCTCTTCATGCTGTTAAATCATGTTGCTTCTCTTCTCTGCTCATATTGCTACTGTAGCTTATGACATTGTTTGTAGAGGAGATTCAACTGTCAGACTTATAGATTTTTTTATCAGAATAGAATCCATAAAAAAAGAAACATAAGACTTGTTTTCATTGACATTATCATTTCTTTCATCATCATTTCTGGGTCCACTTTAAATATCCACCTCATTAGCTCTTATCTGCTTGGGCAACTTGGTTGTCACTAGTAGCATTAGCATTCTAGAGCTGTGGTCCCCAACCCCCAGGCTGCAGACACGTACAGCCACTCGCATCACAGTGAGAAAGGATTCTGCATTATGGTGAGTTGTATAATTATTTCATTATACATTAAAATGTGATAATAGCCGGGCGCGGTGGCTCACGCCTGTAATCCTAGCACTCTGGGAGGCCGAGGTGAGCGGATCGCTCAAGGTCAGGAGTTCAAAACCAGCCTGAGCAAGAGCGAGACCCCGTCTCTACTAAACAGAAAGAAATTAACTGGCCAACTAAAAATATATAGAAAAAATTAGCCGGGCATGGTGGCACATGCGTGTAGTCCCAGCTACTTAGGAGGCTGAGGCAGAAGGATTGCTTGAGCCCAGGAGTTTGAGGTTGCTGTGAGCTAGGCTGATGCCATGGCACTCACTCTAGCCTGGGCAACAGAGTGAGACTCTGTCTCAAAAAAAAA
>CAUYRT010092216.1:0-15845 GCA_963574885.1 Lepilemur ruficaudatus | reverse complement strand
AAAATTTTATTGGGGGAAAACTACAAAACATTTACAGTACAATGTTTACAGTCACAATTTGTAGTGAGCTGATTTCCCAAAACATATTACCACTCAAGTTGACTTATCTTGTTACATTCAAAAACCTACTCTGTCAAAGTAGTCCAGAGAGTACATACATAGTGCTCCAACTGTATCTACGTTCTTTTTTTAATGAGCATCTAAATTGTCAAATGAGAGTAACAGGGAAGTTCTAAGTGTAGGAAACCTTGTTTTACTTCCAGGTCAGTCTCCTGCCTTTCGATGGCAAGGTATGGAATTTATTTTACTAATTTATTCTTTTGTGAAAAGACAGGAGGAGAAAGGGTCATCTGGAAGAAAGTGCCTTCAACAGCTTATATTTTCCTCATATGTATATTTCTGAAAGCTGTACATTAGTATATAAAATGTTCCATGATGTCTTCTGAAATATAATAGGGATGTCTTTAGGGAGCTTTTCCCAAACTCAATTGTCTTCTTTTCTTCACAAAACGTCTGATACTATTTTGTTGTTTTTCTAGGAAAAACACAGTTTGGGGAATCTTGGCCTTAGGGAAAGGCTTCTCATGGGTTTAAGAGGATCATCCTTTCATGGTGGCCTTTCATGACCGCTGTGTTTAGACTCAGGGAGGGAAGGACCATGTTCTGGGACCGGCCATCACGCCAGCCAGAAGTGAATTGATACTGTTGAAAATGAAAGGTACTAAAATCGTTAGACCTCTGAAATTTATAACTGCAGCCTGTCAGTGATTGACTGTGAATAAGTGATTTCCTCACGAAGCCCTCTTTTTAAAGAGAGATGCTACAGAATTTACATTTCTGGCACTTAAAACCCTATAGTCACATGCAGAAATATTAGAATCTTCGCTGGATAATTTCTAAAGTGAAATCTGCTTAGTTTTTGCAGGTGGGATTCTAACTATCTCTGCCAACGGGATTAGAAATTTAAGAAATTCTTCAGGAAACCAATTTCACGTCCCTGAATAGCTCATCATTTTTCTTCTGGGTGTTTTTCCACGTCGGCTATTGAGGTGAGCATTAGAAGTGTGAATAGAAATATTCGGTAGCCATGACACTGCAGATTGGCATCTTCAAAAGAAGCGGGCGATGGCCAAGCCCATCGCCAACCAAGTTTCATAATTTACAACCTGTGCGAACCACGGGCTGAGAGCCACAGCGGCCGCGCTGAGCGTTTCTGGGACGTCACCGTCACCCCAGCACCAATTATTAAAAGCTCTTGCACACAGGAAAGCTGTAACGATTAAAAATATAGCACACTTGTCATTAAATATAGATGGCTTCATGCAATATGCATCATGCACAAAAACAATGTCCTGCCACCG
This sequence comes from Lepilemur ruficaudatus, assembly GCA_963574885.1. Lineage (NCBI taxonomy): Eukaryota > Metazoa > Chordata > Mammalia > Primates > Lepilemuridae > Lepilemur > Lepilemur ruficaudatus. Next base: position 14,484 of record CAUYRT010092216.1, on the reverse strand, counting down.
GAGCTTTATCACCACCCTACGGAAAATCCACAAACCCAGAGTCTCCCGGCAGAGCTCGTTCTGGCAGAGCCGGGGAACAACTTCCTCATGCAAAATAAACACAGATGTCCCGCACACGGGCAGCCGGCTAAGGGGGGCACAGCGTGGGGGATGCACAGCTCGGTAAAGCGTCATGCCTCCCTGCACACCCCTCGTCCTGTTCTGTACGGGCTGCAAACATTGTTCAAAGGGACCAATCCTGCTGTTTTTCTAAAAATCGTATTTCCTGACCGTATAGCTGTGAACACATTGTATATGAATGCTGACGATAGTGGCTGGTAGCAGGCAAATGATGAAAACAACTCGGATCTTGTTCCACTAATTACCTCTGCAGGTAGATGCAGAGAGACGCACACTGTCTGGGGAGGGATGTCGGTTTGGATGTGCTGAGTTTGGGAGAACTACTAAATTTCGTGTGTACTTTGAGCAGTGCCTTTTTTGTCGGTGACTTGCTGATTTCTATCTGTGAGGTTATAACATTAATAACCTTGTTAATTAGAAGAAGGTCTGAGGAAGCAACAGTTTCTAGACTCTTCCATTAGCGGATGGTTAATGCTGGGTGGTTCTAAACGACCACAGAGCTCTAATGGACTTTTCTTTGCTCCTTTCATTCTCTGCTCATTACAAGAAAATATCTTTGCTAAACAAACATTGTGGGGCTCAGATATATTTTCCTTAAAAACTAACATAGAATTGTTAAAGATGAAGAACACATGGCTGGGATTTTTTTTTTCCTTTGTTCCTTTTTTTTCTTTTTGAGACAGAGTCTCGCTCCATGGCCTGCGCTAGAGTGCCATGGCATCAGCCTATCTCACAGCAATGTCAAACTCCTGGGTTCAAGCGATCCTCCTGCCTCAGCCTCCCGAGTAGCTGGGACTACAGGCATGTGCCATTATGCCCGGCTAATTTTTTCTATATATATTTTTAGGTATCCAGCTAATTTCTTTCTATTTTTTTAGTAGAGATGGGGGTCTCACTCTTGCTCAGGCTGGTCTGGAACGCCTAAGCTCAAGCAATCCTCCCGCCTCGGCCTCCCAGAGTGCTGGGATGACAGGCGTGAGCCACTGCACCCGGCCGGGATTTCTGATATGTGTCTTAGAATTGTATTGATACTCAATTATGGCCTATTTAAAATATCTACTCAAAATAATTTCCCCTCTTCCCTCATACGGTCGTGGGATTAAGAAGAAGAGGATAAGGTGGAATTGAAAAGAGAAGAACAGCATGGCAGTGTGGTCGTGTCTTCAAAACTGTACATCTTTGTTTGAAAGCCTCTGTCTTAAAATAGTTTTGATCTGAAATATATCTGAATCCCACGGAGGTGGGGGGGTGTGGAAAGGCAAACAAACTCTTCCTACATTTTGCTAGCAATATTGTCTTAATTCTAATGGGAAATGGGTCCCGGTAGTCATATTCTAATCAGTAGGAAAAACTGATAGAAAGGGTTTTGGGAAGTAAGCGAGCTCTTGAGAAGACCAAGAGTCTTGTGTCTCATTTCCCACCATCTTATGTTTTAAGTATCATGCCTTCGGTATGACAAGCAGAAGTTTCTAGCTCTGCTGTACTTTCTTGAATGCTGCAAATGAGTATTTGTGTTCTTTTCTGCTCTCTTTATTTCAGTGTTCTTTACACTTTTTTTTAATGGTGTGCACCCATCAGTACTTTGAACACACATTCCAAATGTATCTTTACTCACTGCTTTCTGAATTCTGTGCATGTACTATTAGATTTGTATCATATACATTGCAAAGCGTTAAGGCACACCCAAAGATAACAATTAGAAACAGATCAGGTAAAAGCAAAAACCGAAAGACAATTTTTAATTTCTTATTATCAGTTTAAAAGCCTTCTGGTCATTACAATTTTGTTTTGGAATCAAAGGACCGAGAGCAATGCGATCAGTGTGATTAAATGTGCCTTTCAAATTTAACTGAAATGTTATAATACAATAATTCAGGGATCTGGCTCTTAAGTGCTGTTTATTTCCATGGTTGGTTATAATAACTGTGAAACTTTACAGAAAAATGCTAAACCAAATGGGAGGACATTTGCAGCTGTGATTAGTTAATCATGATATTGGTTTAAAAATCCTACCCCCCATTTAAGTAAAATTATTTTTCTTGAAATTTGACTAATAAATTTTAGGAAAACTGATTGACATCAGAGAAGACAGAAATTTATTAGTCTAATCAGAATGTGCTACATTACTTTTAACAAATTGTTTCAAAACCTAAATTTTTTTTCAAGTGTTTAGCATGCACATATTTAAAAATCTTATAGGGGTTTGTTTATTTTGGGCTAAAACTATCACTTAATAATGGCAACATTGCTAAATATTAATACCAGTTTTCAAGACGCCCTCTCTACCATCTAGCTTTCTCACTTGTTAAATGTTACCTTAACCGTGAAGGGATATATTAAATTTTTCCCCCAAATATCTACTAGGTCACACCCTCCTGTCAGCCACTTAGCATCACAGAAAAAGTCAGTAAATTTAGAATTCTTTATTTTTCATCATAGAAAAATGAAAAACTCTTATTTCTTACAACTGTTCATGCTTTACCGTAAAATAACCTGTGAACCTTTTTGTGGGCTAAAAACAAAAGTTTATGATTTCTTCCTGCTGTATTATAAAATAATGCATATATTCTATTATAATTTAAATATGTATTAGGAAGCAATGGCTGTATTATAAAATACTCAATAATTTTCCCATTTCTCATTTCAGCTACTTTTCTGCAATAGATAAAATGATACGATGAATAAATTTTATAAATAGTGCTATTGAATAATATAATCCCAGAGTCCCTCTTTAAATTCTATTTGGAGCGTCTGCTCAGAGTTTGGTCTTTTAAAGTTGGACTTAGATCAAATCATGTTTTTGAAAATACATTATTTAAAACCTCACTACTGCTAAAGTACTTTAATAGTACGTAGCTTTTCTTAAACGGCTCACAAAAATATTTATTTTTGTATTTCGTTCTTGAAATAGAATCTGGAACATACCATAAGTTGGGGTAACACCTGTGGGCAGGAGATTGTTAGAAAAGGTGACCCGAATGAAAATCCCTTTTCTTCTACTTCTTTTTATTATGATGATGATGATTGATTTAGGAGGCATAAACTGAGCTCTGCCACGTGAGTATATTGTGGAGTGTGAGGTCTGGGCTTTTAGCAAACCCTAACCCGTCACCCAGATAGTGCACGTTGTCTGACCTTCGGCTCTGTGTCTCTCTGGCCCGGAGGCGCCGGGAGCTCAGCGCAGCGGGGGTTGAGTCCCGAGGCTCTGCTGTGCTTGCCGGGTCTGTCCTGGCAGAAGCACAAGGGCTGTGGATGAGGTTTGCGTGTCTTCCAGCGTCCCACGGGTTCAGCCCCAGAAGTTCAGAGGAAAGCATGACGTCTGAGTCTCTCCCTGCAAGGAGAGCCGGCTTTGTCCTCTATTAACTAATCCCCTCTCCTCTTTGCTGAGTCTCACCGCCCCACCTTGCCTAGTCCCACCACGTTCAACACCTCTGCAAATAGGCCCTCGGTAGACCAACTCTCCTCCAGGTGTCTTATTTGGAGGATGCCATCTGTTCTATGTTGGGCTCCTGACTGATATTAGGTAGTGGGGGATTGTCAAAGGGGCATCCAACGTCTATTTGTGCTAATGATACAGGGCCAGATTCCACATCCTAAGCCAAATTTTATTTTATTTTATTTATTTATTACAGAGTCTCACTGTGTTGCCCGGGCTAGAGTGCCATGGTGTCAGCCTAGCTCACAGCAACCTCAAACCCCTGGGCTCAAGCGATCCTCCTGCCTCAGCCTCCTGAGTAGCTGGGACTACAGGCGCTCGCCACCGTGCCCGGCTAATTTTTTCTATATATATATACTTTTCGTTGTCCAGCTAATTTCTTTCTATTTTTAGTAGAGACGGGGTCTCACTCTTGCTCAGGCTGGTCTGGAGCTCCTGGCCTTGAGCAATCCTCCCACCTCGGTCTCTCAGAGTGCTAGGATTACAGGCGTGAGCCACCGTACCTCTACTAATCTTTAAAAGACAAGGACATAGGAAGATGATCCTATAACAGTGAGTTCAAGACCAGCCTGAGCAAGAGCGAGACCCCCGTCTCTACTAAAAATAGAAAGAAATTAGCTGGACAACTAAAAATATATAGAAGAAATTAGCCAGGTATGGTGGCGCATGTCTATAGTCCCAGCTACTCAGGAGGCTGAGGTAGGAGGATTGCTTGAGCCCAGGAGTTTGAGGTTGCTGTGAGCTAGGCTGATGCCACGGCACTCTAGTCCAGGCAACAGAGCAAGACTCTGAAACAAAAAAAAAAAATTTCATTTCAAATGGAAAGCTTAGAAGTAAAGACTTATTTAATGGTTTCTGGCTTAATCAGAAAAAAATATTAAGTATATTCCAATCATTAAAAAGTTTAAATTTTAAGGTGTCAGGAACACTCGCATCCTATCAGTTATTTCGGAGCGATTGTGTAAAATGTCCTTCTGCATTGCAGAATATACTGCAATCATGTGGTCAGAGCTACTATAAAAGGATGTCAGCCCAGTGCCCTGAATTCACTCCCATCAGGTCATACAACAAGTAAGGGTTTTAAAAACTGTGTTACTTTCTCCGTATTGAGGTCATAAAACTGCCGTGAGTCCCAGCACAGGTGGCCGGGCTCCGTGTGAGATGCCCAGGCCTGTAAAACAAGAGGGTATGTCATGGATCCGTGGTGCTATTGGCAACCTGCTACCTCCCTGGCTGCCTCTGCCTGAGAACCAACATGAGTCAAAGATTTCATGAGGCAGAAAATGCAAAGATGCCTAATTAGCAAAGCCTTTTCCCTGGTCAGCTTGTGCATGTACCTGGGAGCAGGAGCACCACCAGGTAGAGATGTCGAGCCTCTTGTCTCTAAAATGGGATCTTGGATGCTTTCGAACAGTCTGACTGTTTGTTTGCTTTCTACAAATTTCAACACCCATCCATAACTAACTAGTCTGACAGACCGAACCTCCTCCTTCATTCCCTCCCCGGCAGATTTTATTTCTGTAGAATTCGTGGCTGCAATGATGTTCTTCCTAATTAATCACCAATGAAGAACTCTATATCAATAAATCATTTCAGGGTTAACTAGTGATAGAGCTCAATCTTTTAATTTTAAACAAATAGTATCTTTATCTTGATAGCTTGACATGTTTTTGAAATTTTTGGCACTTTTGTCAAAATGTTTTTGGAAGGGGGCAAATTGTTCAGATGTGACTGCAAATTACAAGTGCCATACTTACAAGACATTGCGATAACCGTGTATGGAAATATATCCGTTTCTAATTCTAAACGAGGCAGTGAAAAAATAAAACAGAGTATACTTAGGAATTATATTTGCATTAATCATTGTCTTTGATCATAATTTAGCTACTGACATTAGGTACTGACTGCCTCATGATATAGACTCTCTTCTCATTAAAATATTCCCTGTACCGGTTTATATAAGTCCTGGGAGGTATTATCCTATACATCTCATTTACATACTAGAGAACTGAAATATAATCGAGTTGTTTATTTTATGCTTGGGAATATGATGAGTGGAACAATCAGAATCCTCAAGACCGCAACATTAATAGTCTATTTCATGAGGACTTAAGATGAGTATACGCCACAGCTGCCAGGCACCAGCGAAAACGGAAAGGCAGTTCTTTCAAAGACAGAAATAAAAGTAACGGCCTTTGAATATTGTCACTGGACTTTTTAGAACAGCAGAGCCTGGAAGCCAAAGCGTTAACTCCCGTAAGCTGTTCCAACAAGGGAATATATACTGTTAAATATTGGGAGTTATTTAAAATGCCAGTGAGTGTAATAGCAGCTCTGAAATAACCGTTTCATCTGCCCACATTACTCTAAAATTAATGAATAATGAAGCGATGCCCTTCACATTCTCTTCCCCTTCCATTCCAAGATATATTGATCAGATGACATTTATTTAAGTTTGGGATAATGTATTAATTCCAAGATAATTATTCAATATACTTTTGTCACTGTTGATACGCCTCAATGTCACCCGGGGTCCGGGGGATGAATAAACTGTTATCTGACATTGCCGGACAGGGTGCTAGAAATAAATGCAGTTTTTCTCCTTGAGATTCACAGACTTGGGCTTTTATTTGGGGATTGGGGGGGGATAAGCCTGAAAAGAGAAGAAACATGCAAGCCAGAGAGGGTTTGATGGAGTAACCCGCAGGTTAAGAGGATAAGGACATTTTTAAAGATGGTACTTTGGGGACAAGGTGTTTTCCTTTGTTTCCGGGGTCAGGCTGATGCTCAGCAGAGCTGACAGAGCCCGTCCTTAGCCGACGCCACTGCAATATTAACACTCATTTGGAGCAGATGTGGCTGGAAGCATGAAACATTGAACAAACAGCTGCCTCAGATCCAGGGCCGTCGCGTGAGCGCTTATGTTCTATTAATGCCGCGGATCGCCGAGGCCGGGAGGGCAGATGCTGTTTTCCCCGCAGTTCTTGAGCAGATGGGCCAAGCGACAGCTCCATGGAGGAGCCCTGTCGGAGCAATCACTCCAGTGCACGGAGGGTTCTAATCTAAAACCACCTACCCGTAAAAAAAAGATGCGTCTGAGGTTAGGTTACGCTACGTCAAGATGTTTTGTGGATATGTTACGTGCTTCAACTCATGCTCATTTTACTTAATTTCATTCCACTTAGATTTTGATAGTTTTCCAAGTACGATGCTATTTCTTCTCTGTTTTCACCTTGTGATTCTCTGTGCTCGTAGGTACGCAGGACTCTCGGATGATTTGAGATCCCAGTGCTTCGAACTTGCTTCTTTGCAAACCTGATTTAGTGGGCTCAGACATGGTTCTTCCAAGTCTTCCATTTACCAGTTTGGGGCCGGGCGCGGTGGCTCACGCCTGTAATCCCAGCACTCTGGGAGGCCGAGGCGGGAGGATCGCTCAAGGTCAGGCGTTCGAAACCAGCCTGAGCAAGAGCGAGACTCTGTCTCTACTAAAAAAATAGAAAGAAATTAATTGGCCAACTAGAAATATATATATATATATAATTAGCTGGGCATGGTGGTGCATGCCTGTAGTCCCAGCTACTCGGGAGGCTGAGGCAGGAGGATCGCTTGAGCCCAGGAGTTTAAGGTTGCTGTGAGCTGGGCTGATGCCATACACTGTAGCCCGGGCAACTGAGCGAGACTCTGTCTCAAAAAAAAAAATTTACCAGTTTGTTGCTTATATGGGCTTCTAAGCTTTTCATCTATTTGCTGGAACAATTTGAAATTTAGGACTCCGTTGCAAAAATGTCAGACGTTACGGGTCATAGTTATAATCTGTTCGTAATAAAGATCAACCAGTCTCTTGCTTTCCTGCGATGGGGAGACAACAGGGCTGGCATTTACAAGTTTATAGGGAAAAGGAGCAGGTGACGATTCTAGCTTAACTGTGTCGGGCTAGTCTGCACTCTGTTGCCTCCTTGCTTCCCACGCAGACTAGGGCCACCTGCGTAATTAACCCGTGACACTCTCCCACAAGTGCGTGATTCCTTTGAGTTGAACGGAAATGAGAGAGGTGTTGCATAAAAGCATATTTTTATAGATGCTCAGAGGCCAAATATTTCCTAACTACGATTGTCCTTCAGCATCTTCCTGCCATCTGAATTTTCTGCTCCAGCTTCAGGGTGGAGGAGAAAGTAAAGGAAGGAGAGGATAAAGAAATGAAAAAGTGGAGCCATAGTTGGAAAATGTATTTCACTTGTTCATACTACATTTTGGGGGGGGCTCATAAGTGCCAAACACTAGTCCAAGGGTACCTTGATTAGATCGATGATCACATGAAGCTTATATTTTAATAAGAGGAACTGATGGGAAAAACCCAACAAAGTGGTTGATAAATAACAAATTAACCAGATCTTTTCAGATTTTGATGAGTATTGTAAACACAAACCAGGACAATTTATTAGAGAATGCCGGGGTAGGGTGTAGCAGACTGGGTCAGGCGGAGCGATGGGGGAGGACCTATTTGGGGACTGAGTGCTGAAGAATGAGGGAGGAGCCGTTGCTGGGGAGACAGCAAGCACGAGAGTCCCAGGTGGCAGGGGACAAGCAGGGCAGGTGTCCTGTGGCTGGAAGGAGCTCTGTCTACATGAGGAATAACAGAAGCCTCGTTAGTTGGCTGTGCTTGAGGGCTCTGTATTGTGATGACGATTCACCTTTTTGCACCATTTCACGTGGGGAGTTGGCGGGGGGGGGCAGGGGTGGATACAGAAGGAGCTGTGACTTCAGTCCTGCTCAGCTAATGGGTTCCCCTGAGGTCCCCTGAATAGCAGCCGTCCACATGGCCGCGTTCCATCATCAAGATCACCCTCCTGACCCCATACTGCTCTCTCAAAACAGGTGTCCCATCAGACGGAGCTAAGCGTGACTGTCTCCGTTCCGACGCACCCTGGTCCCTGCCCTCCTGACAACAGAGGCCGTGTGTTCGAAGGGCGGCGTGGAACTTCGCCGTGGGCCGAGCAGATGCCGGGAGAGGGCCGTGAGTCATAGAGCTCGTCCGGCTGCCTCGGAACTGAGCGAGCCACGGCCGGCTGAGAATGGTGCCAGAGAGGAAGGCAGCTCAAAATGTTCTGTTTCTCCCCCCGAAACCCGGCGTGAAGCGAATCCAAGGCCAGGAGGTGGCAGTTCTGAACACGCCGTGCTGGCTGCTGCCTAGAAACGGGGAGGAGGTGAGTTACATGGCTGTCATGTTGAAATGTTCGTTTCTTCTTGTGGGGGGGGGACAGCAGGAACCCGCCTTTCCCCAAGCTCTGGGATGCAAGTGCCCCTGTGTTAGCAAATCAAAGTGGGTAACAGCAGAAGAGAGAGGGATGCTACGGTCGCATCGTTATCAAACACGGAGGCAGGCGTGGGGAAGATGAACCAAGGTGTCAGGGGTGGGAAGAGGAGCAGTTCTGACCCAGTTCTGGAAATTTCCATGTCAGTTGTTTTAGACATAATGCATCTTTGGCTCTGCTCAGGCTTGAAATTGCCACTGATATGATTAGCTTTATTCTCAGGATGGTAGAATCAAAAGGTTTTGATACATTAGCCCATCCGGTGACTTTCAATCTTTATTGCCCGAGTCCCGGGACTTGGTAGCTATCATGTTTCGGGTATTAGTGGATTAAGGAAGTCTTCCCGCTCCATGGTTAGTTGGTTGTGATTTTTTTTTTTTTTTAAAGCCATAAACGTAAGCATCGTCTTTGTCAAGACAGGAGGTTGAGGAGGTTTGAACTAAGGCAATACAGCCTGCTGCTTCCTCTGGGTAAGTCTGACTTGTGGGCGTGCTAAGGCACAGGTAGCAAACCAGATGGCATTTGAGAGAACCTAGTGGCATTTACAGGCTACTTACCAGATTCCTTTCTCTGCTTCTAAAACCATTACAGCCTGGCTTGTTCACCTGTATTCTAATATAGTTCCTGGTGTATCCTTGATTTGCAATGAGTGAAGCTGTTATAGAGATCACCATGACGTCATGGCAGACGAAACCCCCGACTCCTAATTTGGAACTCTTTGGGTTCCAGTCTTGCCCATGCTAAGGCCAGCCAGTCTGTCCCTCCTCCTCCTCCAGGCAGCCTTCCTGCACTACTCCAGGCCTCAGTACTTTTTCCTTCCCTCCTGGTCTGAATGCAAGAGGAGTCTATTTTCAAATACACAGTATCCTTTAATGTTGGCTGATGATCCGTTTATTAGTTTTGCTTTGTCAACAAGATTATAATGTCCTTAAAAACATAGACCCAGTCTTAAATTTTTTTTATGTATTTCTCAGGCGCATAAATACTAAGCCAGTGCTCGACTTGTTATAAGCAAGCAGGAATATTTATTGATTGATAGGCCTTGCTGGTTTTAGAAACATACCACAACTTATTGAAACATTTGTCTACTTGGAAAACATCATTTGTAATATTACCTCTGCTCTCGAAAGGATTTAGAACAAGTTTTATAATGAACGATTTTTACTTCTCCAGTGCATATGTAATTCCATTATAGGTCAAAATTAAGAAAAGAGCCTTTTATCCTACCGTCTTTCTGTCTTTTCATTTACAGTGACTACAACACGGACACAAATGTAATGGCATCACCCAGACTTTTGTATACTCCATCAACGGATACGTTGGATTGCGTACAAAACTGATGCTCGGGATTCCTAGATTTTCATCTTGATTCTTTCTCACATTTTACGTGACCCTAATTCTAAAACATTAAATCTACCTATTAGGGTTCAAAAATGTTACAGTGGCCGGGTAGCCCTTCCTTACCCGCTTGCGAACAGGGGTCTACGTCCAACTTTGGAGCTGTCAGGTGCACCAGCTTCCTTAGAGAATTGTCATCGTATAAATGCCAGAACGCGTTGTCATGGTGTCTCCAAGACACGCTTCCAAGAAATGCAATGCCCCGGCCTCAAGTGCAAGGTGAACGATACAGCATACGCTTTGCTTGGAGTGATGACGGGTTGGGGGGAGCTGCCACCTGGCCAGCTAGCCTGGAGAGGGATGGACGGGGGGTTCTGATGTCATTTATAACGATGCCTATGCCTCGGATAACAAGGGCGGCGTTGGCGCCCACGTCTGCTGGCCGTCGTCACCGCTGGGGAGGCCGCTCTGCCTCTCGGAGCTGCTGCCGGCCGTGGCCACCTGCCATCCCCTGGCGCGGTCCTGGCGGCCTCCCCATGCTGCCAGGCTCGAGCCAGAGAGCACACGGTGTTGGAGCTCTCCACGCCGCGGCGGCCACACAGTCCCGATGCTGCCCAGGGTCCGCGCACTGAGGACTGCGGTGATCGGCGGGCTGGCAGCAGCGGCGATGGGAAACTGCCCCCGAGAACGTCACATATAGGCAAAGAAAGCATGCCGCGGGAGAGAGCCTTTGCAAGAGAACACAAACGATGCTTTACGCGGAGCTGTGGGCATGCTCTGCTCAGCCTGCACGCGTGTGAGGCAGCCAGAACTTTCCTCAGAGGCAGCTGCATTTATCTGTATGTCAGTCTTGCCATTCTGCATTGCGTTGGTTTTACTTTTAAACTCTTGCGTAGAACTTAGACGCTCCCATTTAGCCTGGGAGGGGTCAGTGCCTGCCTGAAGTCACCATGGTTTCTGGTGGCAGAGCTAATATGGGACATCAGGCTCCCCCTGATCCAGTGTTACAAGCACTGACACAGCGTATCAGTATTTTTAATAATCTGCACGGCAGACAAAACGATTCTGGGTACGTTGTCAATACACTGAAGAATTCTCTCTCAACACGGGTGGAGCCATCTCTTCAGCTGTCGTGCAAACCTGGCTGCAAAAGCCCCGGTTGGGATCGCAGCTGACCCTACCCCATTAGCAATCAGAATCACAGCAGCACACACAGCATTCTGGGGAGTGGGAATCGTGCGTGGGACTGGAGCTTTCCGGAGTGTTTTAAGATGTGGATTTTATTTTTGTTCAGGTGCACGGGGGCTCACAGAGCAGGAGATGATTGTGGTTGAGGGGACAGCTTGGTCTACGCAGCCACACCGCAGCACGCCCCAGGGCTCCACCGGGTCACCAGGAGGCAGAGGGTGTCAGGGGAAAACAGGGACGGGAGCATCTGCTGTCATTTCCGTGGGGAGCAGTGGGCGAGGCGGAGTGAGGAGGTTTAGGACTGAGCAGTGCGAGCGATGTTAGCAGGCTCTGGGTTTAGGAGCTACCTCTAGCTGTCTGAGGGCACCTGGCCCTGCGGTGAGCTGATGGCTGGGGTGTGGGGTCTGGATTGGCTACTTTGCATCTGAAAGGCTCCCTTACAGGTGTGATTTTTTTCCTATCCCTATTAACTCACCCTGGGAAGGGCAGTCCCCCTCGGGCCCCAGATGTTAAATCAGTCGTGGAGAATAAAGAGTGGAAAGATGAGCGTGGCGGACACAGTTGGCCAGCCCGTGCGTTGTCAGGCAACACGGAGTTGGCTGCACCAGGGCTGTGGCTGATTTGCGCTTTATGTTGTCCTCAGTGAGGAAATTTCAAATCCAAGAATCCTTTGAGTTTTCTAACAGCCGGTCTGGTGCAGCGGAGAAGAGGGTGAGGCGGGCTCTCGTGTTCAGAAGGGCCAGGCACCGTCGTGGCATGGCGGTGTGCAGAGGCGGGGAAGAGAAGAGAAGAAAGAAAACTCTTCAGAAATGTAACTGTGTTCGGTGGTAACAGTTAGGTCTGTTTGAGATGCCACGAATCGAGAGAGAGAGAGAGAGAGACAGAGAGAGAGACAGAGAGAGAGACAGAGAGAAGAAAAGCACCAGGTTTTGGTTTGGTTTGGGTGTTACGGTACATAAATCAGTTTTTGTGGGTTTTTTTGTTTTGTTTTGGACTTGAAAGCAACAGGAAGGCAGTTGATCGTGATCAAATTTGGAAGGAGGATCGGGGTTTACACCCTGGACCTGGCACTTAGGAGCTCTGAGATATCGGTGTGACCTTAACCAGGTCTGACTTTATCTTTGATATGCAGATAATATACGGAAATAATGATAGTACCTCGAGTAAGTGCTCAGAAAATTTAAGCTTTGGTGAAATCTCATTAGAAAGAGACAACGTTAAGAAATCAGCCTTGTATCTAGTATATGATTCTCTTTATTTAATTCTCTTATTGGTATATATGGTATTTTTCATGTCCCATTTTTATTCCCTTCAACTCGATGTTACAATATTTCTGATATTTCCACCAAAATTGCTTCTGAGAAACAGGTAATGTGCGCATGTGTTAGCATTAAAAACAAACATAAGAAAACTAAAAAGTACAGACATGCTATAAGGGAAGGTTCACCTACAGAGAAATTCCTACAGTTCTGTGTTCAGATTTTCCTTTCAGTTATATAGTATAGTAAAGGTACATTTGTGGCTTTTTCACTTTTGAGAAGCCGTTTAGGGCTCATAGTAGAGAATCAGGAAAATACTGAGCAGGAGAAGGAAGAAGACATTTAAATGACCCACAGTCTTTCCATCTCACCTCACCACTCTATTTTTCACGTTCTCTCATTTTTCCCCCTAAATCATGGTCTTAAAGATGTAATTTTTAACAGAAGGTACATATAATTCCCACCTTTTTCCTTAGCGTCGTATCTTAAGTATTTGCAAATCTGCTGCATACTCTTATCATTTTTCACGTCTGAGTAATATTCCCTTTAATACTTCTCAGGTTATTATAAAAATTATTGAGAAGACTGAGAACATGTGACCCTGGGAATGAAAGTCCCAAACAGATGGTCCACAGGCTGGGGGTGGCCAGAAGACGTATTCCGGAGGGAGGACCAAGTTAAACGAACAAAAACACACTAAACTTTAAGAGATCAAGAAAGTTTGTTATAGATGATGTATTTGTGTTTCCCTCCAGAACTTGGACCTGAAAACTGTGCCAGGCCTGTGTTCTGCTCTGCAGGAATCTTCAGACTGGGATCCCCTGTGGACTTGGAACAAGCTTTTCAGGTTGTTACAATCTCCCACCCGCACTCAATTTAACTGCATTTGAGAATGAAGAAGATTTGGACGAGACGGGAGCTAAGTGCATGGGGGAGCTGGATGTCAGCAAGGCCACTTCGAAATACAAGAGTCCAAACCTTTCGTTTAGCGGTGAGGTCCCGAGAATGGCGGCCGCGTGAATGAAGTGAAACTAGACACTTAATTAGAAGATACGTATACAATTTTGAGTCTGGTTAAGTGAAGATTGCAAAGTCCATTGATAGGGGAAGACGAAACAAATTTGGTTTTTCAATCTATGGATTTTTTTTTTCCTCTAAAACGCTTTTTGTCTGGACACAATTAAAAGTATAAATTGTTACTATGTATCTATCTACAGGAACCATGTTGCTTCCCGAGTGGAATATGGTTCGTAAAAACGGCCAGCGATGCCTTTGATTTCTCTCCCTGATCTTCGGCTGAGAGGATGGGAAGCATCGGACTGCGGTTGACAAAAGTCCAGCCATGAGGTCAGCAGTGAATAATAGGCCCTTTAAAAGTCCTCAAAACTGGGAAAGTATCTCTGGAGAGCATTAAGTTTTCTTTCGCCAGCAGTATAGAGTCACAGGCTGCAAAACGAGTTGTCGGGGACCCAGAGAAGAGACACAAACCCAGACCAAATGACCTCTCAAATCTCATCTATGATTGCACCATTCTATACGCTAGGGCATCCTACAAAGAACTCCAGGGGGCCAGGCACGGTGGCTCACGCCTGTAATCCTAGCACTCTGGGAGGCTGAGGTGGGCAGATCATTCAAGGTCAGGAGTTCGAAACCAGCCTGAGCAAGAGCAAGACCCCGTCTCTACTATAAATAGAAAGAAATTAATTGGCCAACTAAAAATATATAGAAGAAATTAGCCGGGCATGGTGGCACATGCCTGTAGTCCCAGCTCCTCGGGAGGCTGAGGCAGGAGGATCGCTTGAGCCCAGGAGTTTGAGGTTGTTGTGAGCTA
>CAUYRT010092214.1:0-70783 GCA_963574885.1 Lepilemur ruficaudatus | reverse complement strand
TTCTTTTTTTTTTTTTTCCCTTTCTTTTCTTTTTTTTTTTTTTTTTTTTTTTTTTTTTTTTGGAACAACTGCCAGTTTAATTCTTTCTTTCTTTCTTTCTTTTTTTTTTTTTTTTTTTGAGACACAGTCTCACTCTATTGCCCAGGCTAGAGTGCTGTGGCACCAGCCTAGCTCACAGCAACCTCAAACTCCTGGGCTCAAGCAATCCTACTGTCTTAGCATCCTGAGTGGCTGAGACTACAGGCATGCACCACCATGCCCAGCTAATTTTTTCTATATATTTTTAGTAGTCCAGCTAATTTCTTTCTATTTTTAGTAGAGACAGGGTATCGCTCTTGCTCAGGCTGGTCTCAAACTCCTGACCTCGAGCAATCCTCTCGCCTCGGCATCCCAGAGTGCCAGTTTAATTCTTTCTTAACAGAACTTTGTAACCAGATACTCTGACTCAAAAATCCTTAATAGTCCCTCTATTGCTGTTACTCCCTTATGTTTCTATGGCTCACCTTGGCCTCAGAGTGCCATAATCCAAACCTTTGTTATGGCCACAAGATTCTCTCTAACCACTTCCCTGCACAAACCCTGCAAATGAAATAAAAAGCCAATCTCAATATCTAGTATTCATTTATATAATATTCTTGAAACCACAAAATTATAGAAATGGCTTAAAGATTGGTGGTTACCAAGGGTCAGGAATTGGGGAAGAGTTAGCGGATATGGCCAGAAGGGGACGACAGCCTGAGGGAGACTTGTGATTGTGGAGCCATTCTGATTCTTCACTATGATGGTGGTTACACAAATCTATACATATGATAAAGCTGCATAGACATAGAAACACACATACACACACAAATGAATACATGTATAACTGGTAAAATACTAATAGACTCTGTAGATTGTACTACAGTCAATTTCCTCGTTTTGATATTGTGCTATAGTTAAGCAAGTTACTCCTGGGGAAACTTGGAATTTTAGGGTACAAGGAAATTCCACGTATTTTTTTGTTTTGCAAATTTCTGTGAATCTATAATTATTTTTAAAAAATTTAACGGTAAAGTGTGGTTAACCTAAAGAAGTGGAAAAGGTGGAGTTTTTAGTGGAATTTAAAGATTATTTCTCAGACTATTTTTCTGTAAAGAATTATCTTAAAAATTTCAAAGCATGTTTTATGTAACCACAGGGCACAAAGCTATGTTTACATATATATGTTTCAAATAAAGTTTTTCTCAATGATATTGGGTCCATCGTATTCCAATTATTCTAGAACTAAAATAACAACTTTAGAATGAGGAGGAGGGAGTTTATCAGTCAAATGTGCTCAATTCTGAGTGACAAAAGCTCTGAAACCATGTCAAACACTAGTAGCTGGATCATTCTAAAAAGTTATTTATATAAAAAAACTTCAACCAACCAAACATGCAAAAACAAATAAATGAAACTGCCTTAATTTCCGTTCTGAGTGATTTGCTCTTCTTAGGATGAAAGATTCGTGAATGTACCTACATCTATCATGTGTAAATCTATGGTGTATGGTTACAGAGTACACATCAAGCTAACAAAGTGTGATGAACTCTGAGATTAAAAACACACACAAAACTAAAACAAAGTAACTCTCATGCATTAACAAAGCACAAACCGTGAACACTCCAAGAGTGGGGGTATAGAAAAAGAGAGGTTGGTTAATGGGCACAAATGTACAGTTAAATAGAAGGAATACATTCTAATGTTTGACAGCAGAGTAGGGTGAATATAATTAATACAAATGTAGTGTATATTTCAAATTAGCTAGAAGAAAGGACTTGAAATGTTTCCAACACACAGAAATGGTAAATACTAGAGATGATGGATACCCTAAATACCCTGACTTGATCATTACACATTCTGTGTATATAACAAAATATCACAGATACCCCCACAAATATGTAAAAATATTGTATGTCATAAAAACCTCTAAGAAACAGAATAGTCCTGTGTTGTTCACATGCAGGTTAGTCTCCGGTACACACATTAGGTAGAATCTTATTCTCTTGGGTTGACAGTAGCCTTTGAATAGCAGAACGTCCTATTGGATTTTTTCTCATTCTCAGCTTTGAAACAATAGCCAATTTTATGCAAGATTCTTGCACAATGATAGTGTCAATGTAATAGTGGCTTTGAACATTTTATTCTTGCAGAATTTAGATTTTTTGTATAAGTGTCTATTAATTCTTTCTAAAATCCCAATTCCATGTGTCCTTGATTAATGGATGATAATCATAGGTGATGACAATGAGTCGGGCTTTAAAACTCATAAGGCATTATATAAGTAGAAGGCATTCTACTTATTGATTAGGGTTATACATGGGTCCTCAACTGTGAGGTAGCACCTAATATCAAGACTGGACCTGAAAGAAGTCCCTGAGATAACTAAATAGGTGGCAGATATGGGCATGATTACTCATATCCCAAGATGTAATCATTAACTCTGGAACTAAAGTAGAGTTGGTAGCCTTCAAAATGGATAAAATAAGTTGGCCGAGACATAACTATCACCCCCCCAAAACATAGCCTTCATACGAATGTCTTGCAATTGATAATTCTGTTATTTGTGTCTCTTTTCTTAATCATGGTCTATTTCCCCAACCTGAATGTAAGCTCCAAACCTTGTCTGGCTTCTGCACCTTTGTGTACCCAGTCCTAGTAAGGTTCCTGGTACAGGGTAGGGGTTCAACAAGTATTTGTTGACTCTGTTGACTAAATTAATTCCTCTCCACTCAATGACACCATTGTTTGACAATTTTTGAGTGGTAGACTCTTTA
Organism: Lepilemur ruficaudatus; assembly: GCA_963574885.1. Lineage (NCBI taxonomy): Eukaryota > Metazoa > Chordata > Mammalia > Primates > Lepilemuridae > Lepilemur > Lepilemur ruficaudatus. The sequence continues at coordinate 67,988 of CAUYRT010092214.1, read as the reverse complement.
CAAATTCTGATGAAAGCTATAACCCCCTCCTCAGAAAAATGTACAAAAAGACAATATTTTTGATCTTCTAGGGTATTCATGGATGCCCTGGAAGCTCTGCCTGTGGAAACCATTTTCAAGGATGAGAATATATTATGACCACAATTAGCCACTAATGTCCCATTCTAGGTCTTTTAGGCATTTTACATATTGGTTAACCCCAGCCAATTACCTTCCCCATTCTGTGGCACTATCTATTATTTCCTGCTATTTGTTATCACTAACAAATGGTCTATATATGCATATTATATTTTAGTGACAGTGTGTACAGGAGGATAATTTGGCTACTGAAAGATATTTCTATCAGTTTTGATAAAGTATTAATATATACTTAGTTGCCCTCCCCCTTTTAACCATAAGAAAGCTTGTTGTACATTTGGTATAATCTCACAATCTCTTTCCTAAAGGTCATTCAGAGTAGAATTTGAAAAGAGGAGTAAGTACACACACAAGCCACCTTATTGTCATAGATGGAGTGGTTTAGCATAATAAGGGGAGTGGAGAAGAGACATCTTGTTTACTAGCCATAAACAATGAATAACTCAAAGTATACTGAAGACCCTAGATGGCTTTTTATCAGAGAAGAGCTGTCTTCAGTTGCCAGTCATGAAAGGTACCCAAGAACTTTGTTCACACACCGAGCTTTTGGGAAACAGAGATAGTTATCACCCAATCTGAGTTGACCTACGCTACCAGAGAAACCTTAATGGAAATCTCCTGACTTCCAAAAGCCCTCATAAAATGAAACTTTCCCAACACAATCATCCATAAGCAATTATGAAACTCTGCCAGAGGAAATGAAGTGTGTTACATTTTATTTCTTCTAGTACAAAAGGAAAGTTCATAGTGCTGCTAAACTGCTGGAGGCCACAATTCAAACCACCTTCTGTGATCTGCCTTAACCCCCAGTAGCTAGTTCCTGGGGACCTTGCCCAAGAAAGCAGCAGCTCACCTCCATCTCTGCAACTGAATTGCATGCAGAGCAGCATTGTATCTACAGGGCAGGGGCTGTGTGTGTGCCCCAGCAGCAGCAGCAGAAAACACCAGTGCACTGGAGACTGCAGTCTCATTTGGAGAACTGTTATTGTAGGTCCCCACTCTCCATCATGGGAATATTGGGAAAAGCAAAGGCACTCACACAGCTGATGCTTCAGTAAGTAAACCAGAGCCAGGCTGCTTGCATTTGTACTGCAGTTGAGGCAAAGAACTTTAGCTATGATTCTTTTGCTTTTCTCTATTCAAGGGCTTTATCTCTTAATGGCTCAAAAATATATCAAAACAGCAGTACTTGACATTTTGCAATGAGAAGCCTTCCTATATCTCTGCAAAGAAACTTTTTTCAAGGGCAACTTCTATAGAAATAGGTTTAAATGATTATTTTAGCAACCCCACATGGAAAATACAAGGTTAAGTGTACATTATTTTAACTAAAGTAAGTTCATCTTATCCAAAATCCTGGTTCCCAACAAAGACAAGATATGGTTAAATGTAAGCAATTAACAAAACATATCTGCTAACTGGAGTAATCAAAGCCTTTGGAAGATGTGTCAGTAGCTTCTCTCCTCTACATCCACACACACTTTCAGAAACTAGAGGCACAATAGTTTTAAGAAATAAAGTCAGAAGGGTTTGGTACAAAGCAAATGTAATGGGGAGACAGGAGTCACATAATTGAACAATGAAATTTTCTACTTAATCAAATTTAAATCTTTCTCTATTAGAGAGAGCATCAACTATTACCAGGAAGATTTCCAACTATGGAAAGCAACATAGAGTAAGAGGGAGCTTAAAAATTTATAAGGAAACTAGTAGTATTGCAACAATTGACTTTTTTCTCTGTATTTCACAACAAGGTCTATGTTTTATTTCAAGCAGTAATTTAGGTGTAAGTATGGCAGTGTTCAATCTAATTTACCATTATAGATATTTCTTTCTATAACAACTTCCTTAAAAACTTTGCATAGCATCTGTTACCTTGGTCTTTCAAAAGATAAATAACAGTGTAGTAGTAGATGAGAAACTATTTTTGATAGTATAATCACAGAAAATACAGTCTTTACCACAAAATAGGACAAACACATTTGCTATTGAAAAACTACTCTGATCTAAATACCAGTTTCCAGCAGTTGTGTTTTTTTCTGCGGACTGGAATTTATACAGCTCCTAAGGTTTCCATAACACTATAGAATATAGAAAATGGGCCACATTTTAAAAAATCATACACACACACATAGCCACCCTGGGCTTTTCTATCCTCCTAAGGAGCTATTTTAGAAACACCTGAGCATTCTATAATAAGCAACCCACCGATGAGTAAGTCACTTTTCAAAACCGATGAACTGTCGCCACTGCACCTGTATAGAACCAGGAAACCCCGGGCAGAGGGAATCTTACATCCATACCTATATTTCATGCCAGTCTGCTTTGCGGTGGACTCTTTGAGAGAAATGTGATGCTGAGGGGTGAACGTCCCCAGGCTGCGCGCGATGATAGCGACCGTCCGGAATTTGGCCCGGGCTGCGTTCACCACATTGGGGGCGTTGGAGCTCTGCTTGCTCAGAAGTCGGTCCTCACCATTCCGACTCTTCAAATTGTGCTCTGTGCAGGCTATGGAGACTTGCATTGCTTCCCCAGGCAGCGCACGGGCCCTCTCAGAACCCCAGAACACAGGCAGTCACGAGAGGTTGAGCAGCTGGGAGGGTTTCTGCTCGTCTTTTAACCCTTCCTTGGTCCCCTTCCCGGGGGTGCCGTCAGAGGAGTCCTGGCGGGTGACTTCAGAGCCGGCAAAGTGGCACGAGTGGCTGCGGTGCCGGTGCCGGTGCCGGACAGAGTCCCGGGGACCGGCACTAAGAGAAGTAAACAGCCAACCCCGAAGTTGTCACATCAGCTGGAGGATGGGTCAGGCTCGCAAATCTTCCCGGGCTGTAATCTTGGCTGATTGAACAGCCAAATCCACGCAGTCGGGAGGCTCTTGCAGAAGCCTAGAGCTGAGCATTCATGGTGACTGCACGCAGCCCTGCCCGGTGCCTGTCCGCGCTGTCTGAATGCGGGCTCGCTTCTGGGCGATGGCTCAAATCAACGCAGGCTTACCGCAAGATGCGCCGCCAGCATCCTCTGGACCACAGGCAGGATGCTCAACTGGAGCGCAGAGCGTCCCAAGGAACAGCTAATCGTAAACGGGTCCCCGCCGACCGGTGGTCGACATCCACTCCTCTGTCAGCTCCCTCCCTCCTCCGCTCCGGGAGGACGTGGGGCTTCTCAAGACCCCTCCCCACTCATTCTCGGGCGAAAAGCTGGATGGCTGAGCCCGCACTGACACGGGGTTGCAGCTGCACGGAGGAGCAGGCAGATCCGTTTCAGTAGCTCTTTGCCTTTGTGTGAGATGAGAAAGCAAAGATCACTTTCACCAGACTCTGGCTGTTACAGAATCGGGAGGGTTGCTCCATAAAGAAGGGCTCTGCCCAGACTCAGCCCAAATCCCCTCCGCAGCACAACAGTTGGAACTGGGGAAAGGCAGAGAGGGGGTGCTTCTGCCGCGGAACACGCCAGTGAATTAACACGTGAATACTCTGTGACTGGCTTGCTAAGATGAGGCTTGGAATCCCTGTTATTAGCCTTGTCAGGGTTCATTTTCCCTCTGCACGTCATTTTCTTAAGTAGGTAAGTTTGAAGTTTCCTGAAAAGCCACGGTGCAGATTTTTTGGAGTCAAGTCTGCTAACTTACTGGAAAATCTATGCTGGCTACGGAGAAGGTACTGGGGTCGGGGAGGGGCAGCAATTCAGCACCACCCAGGGGGCCTCACTAAGTGAGCAGCAGGTCGCTAGCACCCCCTCTCCAAGGTCCAGGCAGGTGGCTGAGACAACACACACTGCCCGCTGATCATCTGTGTCCGGCTGGTGAGAAAGAACAAGCACCAATTCCAGGTCAGAAATGGGCAGCAAACACCCCTGTGGACTGTGAACCCACAGGGAGCAGGTATGCCAGAGGCAATGCAACTGCTCAATAAATGTGGTTGGAAAAAAACTAAGCACCAATTGCCTGGCAATTTCCCTTTCCATTTAAAATGCATGGAAACCAAACCCCTCTCATAGATTTACTTACAATAAAATTATTATTTCTGCAAAATCAGCTTTCTAAATGTGATTCTCAACAGACACTGTCAAGCAAAAAGAAATAGCATTTAAATCAACTACATCTGTGTACACCATCTCTATATTAGGCAGTAAAGATCAATATGGAGAAAAAAATGAAACACTGGCCCCCTCCTCAAGGAACAGGCAATCTGAATGGAAAAAGACAATGCATTCAGTCTTAAAGGGACTAACTAACAATGTTGGAAGGTACATTATAACCTGTCTGAATGAGTGGTGCAGACACTAAGCATACTATAGAGAAATAGGAGGAATTTCAGGAGGTGGAGAAAGTTCTTCATTTTGATTCATTCCCTACATTTCTACTGGGTTCCTGTTAGGTACCCGACTCTGCCTGTTGCTGGGGCACAAAGATGGCTGAGACAGAGGCTAGGCCCTCAGGGAGCTCATAGAGGCCCAGGCAGCCCTCATAGGGCTGGGACTTTGCCTGGGATGTGAAGAATGGGTCAGACTTGATTAGCAGGAGAGGAGGGAGGCAGTCATCCCAGGGGTAGCCAGGTTTGGGGAGGATACACACTGCGGCTGGGTCTATGTGATTAAAAAAAAAAAAATAGCTGGTCTGACCATATCTTCCCAACTGAATTAAGTTGGAGAGTGAAATTTTCAAGTAGGGTATGTGCCGGGATTGAATTCTATTCCAAACATGAATCTTAACATTTTATAACTTGCAGATAAGATCTAAATCATGTTGTGAAATCTCATCCTTTACCCTTCACACCCTTCCCACTCTTTACTGTAATAAATAAATATATTGACTAATATTCAATGATTGAGCAGTAACACTGGGATGAGTGAGGGTTGGGAAAAGGGACAGATGAGTCTAGGACCCCTGTTTTGTACTCTCAGCTTCCAGGGAGGAGCACTTGAAGCATATCTTATTCCCTAGAATAAACAACAGTGGGCAGAGAGGAAGCAGATCATTAGAACCTTTATTTTTTCACACTCAGCCAGCTCATTGGAGATGATCAATGTGAATCGGGAAAGGAGTCAAAACGAGAAGAGGAAGAAGTGGGAGGAATCAGAAAGAACAGCTCAGAAAAGAAAAAAAAAAAAGGAGCCTGGGAAGCAAGACAGAATGAGTTGATAACCATGTGGCCAGAGAGGTCAGGAGCCAGAGGCTTCAGCTTGGACACCAACGGGGAGGAGTATGGGGCGCTCAGAGCAGAGGGGGGAGTGCTGCCAGTTCTGCAGGGAAGACAGAGACCTTTGAGGGTAGGGAAGGTCTGGACACTGTTTGCTGAAGTGGCTTTCAGGCTTGCCAAGAGCTAGCAGAGCAATGCCTGAAAGCATAACCAAAACCAGAGCAGGGAATGGGTTATCAGAATAAAACATGCAAGGCAGAGTGCCTCTGAGTCACCTTTTTATCCCCCACAGGACCAAGCACAGTGCCTTGTGCATAGCAGGCCCTCATGCTATAAATAATTGAGAGAGGGAGATAAGAAAACAAAGAAAGGAAGAGGGAGGGAGGAAGGAAGGTAGGTGGATGGGAAGATGCCATATTCTTGGATAAACTTGATTCCTTAAAAAAAAGTAGGAAAGAAAGAAAATCCTGCACGTTCTAGTTTAAGCACAGCCAGCACATTAAAAAGAGTGAATTATTGCCCCACATTCATGTGTGCACCTCTTGTGCGTAGATGAGTGTCCGGGCTTTAGGGCAGGCCTCAAAGGGAATCAAAGGCCTGGGGCCAGAGGATGCTCACAGTGCCAGTCTCTTTCTTGCTGCCCATGGTGTGCCTTTTCAGACCTGATGCCACGCAGGCATCCTGACAGCCAGCCAGCAGCTTGGTGGCTTCCCTCAGTCACGCTCCCCCTTCCCAGCGGTAATGGAGCAATGGGCCTGAGAGCCCGGAAATTAGATAACAGTTGGCTAAGAGAATGCTCATTCCTAATAAGTTTGTGCTAACAGGCCACATGCTATTTAAGCTGGGGAAATTAGACTTGGAATAGGCATCCTTTCATTGTCACACAATTTAGAGGAGTCCTTACTGTAACCATTTCAGGTTTAAATAAGACCCAAAATATATACATATAGATGTAGATATAGATATAGACATTGTTATAGGTTGGACTGTGTTCCCCTAAATTCATGTGTTGAAGCCCTAATGCCCCAGTACCTCAGAGTGTGACTACATTTGAAGACAAAGCCATTAAAGAGGTAACTGAAGTAAAGTGAGGTCATGTGAGTGAGCCCTAACCCAATGTGACTCCCTATAAGAAGAGGAGATTAGGACACAGGCATGGGACGACCACGTGAAGGCACACGGGGAGACAGCCGTCCACAAGCCAAGGAGAGAGGCCTCAGAGGAAACCTGCCGTGCCAACACTTTGACCTCAGACTCGTGAGAAATTGAATTTCTGTTGTGTAAGCCACCCAGTCTGTGTTACTGTATTATGAAGCCCTAACAAACTGATACAGATATATGGTTTGTTCACTTTAATTCTTATATTATTGGTTGCAAGAAACCATTAGAGCTCACTGAAGAAGATAATCCTAAAAGACATTAATAAATCTTGACAAATATCATTATCACGCTGCTCTATACATCCTAAGCTGATACTACAGGTGTGCTCCAACAAAGAGCTCCAAACACAGCTACTGATTTATTCTTTTCCACAAAGTCATAAAGCCTCCATATGGTGACTCTTGATACAAGAAGTGGTTGTTTTCAAACACTTTTAGTCCCTTCCCTTGTTTTTAATTATCTCCTTAGTCTGCTAATTTGCCCTTTTAAGGGCTTTCTTTACTTCACAAATGACCTTGGGTGCATCACTACAGCTCTCTATGCCCCTTTTCTCTCAGCTGAAATATGAGGGGGCTGCTCATTTAATTCTAAGCTCTCCTCTTGTTCTGCAGATGCCAGGAGGTTGGTTTTTTTTTTTTTTTTTTTTTTTTAGAGAGAAGTGGAGGTTGCAATATTGCATAGAGCCAAATTATCACTTACTCTTCAATTTTGCCTGGGTCTCAGCTAGTCCCTATTCATTCTGTAATATTTGAAATTCTTTAGTATTAATGTCAGCTACATTGGATCATGGTGACAGAGCTAGTTAGGAACAGATCACAGGCCACATAACTCACATCCCAATGCCCTATCTCCTCTTGCTCACCTTAGAGTCTCCATGGTAACTCAAAAGACTTCAGGGTGTGCAGTCAGTTGGAGTTGAATGTGAATCCCAACTCTACTCTGTCCCACCTTCCCCTGTGCCTTTGAGCAGGGTGCTTTCCTCCCTGCGCCTCCGTAGCCTCATAGAGATGAAATGGCACAAGAACCTGGTTCTCTGGGGAATGTGCCATTGTTATCAACTCCATTCTGTAGATGAGAGGCAGAGAAGTTAAATAACTTATCCCAAGTGACACAGGCCCAGCTAGGATTGCACTGGAGACAGCCTACCTCCAGAGACTTGCTTCTTACCCGCTGTGCATATTGCTTCTCCCTGCAAGAACTTCCTTGTGAGAAGGGCTTTAAATAGTGTCATTTTATGAATATAGTTTAAAAAGAAACCCTATTCTTAATATGAAGGATAGAAAGAAATTCACTTTAGAAAGGCTAAAAATTCCAGAATAATTAAATCATCCATGCTTCATAGATTTTGAGTATATCTTTTATCAACTTTTTCAAACATTCATGACATTTTATTCCCTTTGCTCAAAAAATTTTTTTCTAATTATCCAGAAAATTTCTGATTGATTCAATTTCTTCCCACTAAAGTCAGAACCAAATATATTTTGCTGAGTCCACTTAGAACTTATGGTTTCTATGCCACTAGAAACCACAGCCAGCAGGGGCAATGAAACACTCAATTATTCAGCCAGGCAAAACTGGCTTTACCCGAAACAGAAAAGGCAGCTAATATCGGAAGATTTTTAAAAATGCAAGTGTACAGATGGCAAGCCACTTTCTGTGACTATCATTTGTGCTCAAAAGAAGGATTTTTAGGGTGAGAGTTTGCTATTTTTCAGAAATCCTTAAAACAGTTTGGAGAGCAATTTATTATATTCTGACAAATTGAACCAGCCATGAAAATTAGCATGGGCCCACATTTGCATGGACACAGCTTTAGGAATAACAGAGAAAGCAAAATCAAGAGGCCAAACTGGAAATATTCAAGGCTCTGCTGAATAGAAAAAACTTCCAGCTGTCTATCTTCCCACTTCCCTGGAAGAACAGGCTCACCAGAGCACCCTCACCAGGAAACTCTGAGGGCACATGTAATACAAATTTTCTCACACTACCAGCCACGTGTTCAGAACCAGAGCATAATTAATCAAAGGATAGGTAAGCTTTCTAGCTCACACTTCAACTATATCCACAGCCACTGATAATTATTTCCTGGATTTGATAATTGACATATCAGATGCATCAGCAGATCATCAATATTTACCCATCACTTCATATGCTCAAAGCAAGCAAGGTACCATAGCGTCATAAGAGGCAAGTGTGGAAAAATAGGAAATTCACAATTCACATGATCTTGTTCAGGCCTCAATATGGTAGGTAATTTCTTATAAGCTTGTCTGGAACCTGGACATAGAGATAAGAGGAAACAGGGACACACGGTCTGTTTTTTTCCAAGCATCATTAGTTTTTCCTTAATTACTACTCATTAGTGTAATTTCTGCCATTGCCTTATATTAGAACAAGATGGTCAGAAATATTTGCTGTGTCTTTGGATAAAAGATTTTCCTAATGAAGAGCTCAACTCACAGAGTTTTTTTTCAAAGATAATTAGAATTATTATATTTTGTCCAATCTAAAACACCATTAACCAAAATATGCACCATTAATTTATGTGCCACTAAAAAAAAATCTGGTCAATTAATTATGACACAACGCTTTCTTATCACTTAAACTTTTTATTTTTCATTAATCGAAAGAGGCTTTTTAGACTTAGACTTCCTCCCTACACATTTAACTCTTGTACATACATGAAAGGAAAATGTAAGAGAATTGGTTAAAGTAGTCTCCAAATTTGTTCACATTCAGAATTGGAAATTTCTGGATGTTTTACTCAGCATTATCAGTGTTCACATCTTTCCACACAGTCATCCCTTTTGTTGGTGATGTAGCATTGTTCAAAAAGCTTGCTTGATTTTTGTCTCTGAGATTTTTCCCCAAGATGTTGACACTCTGGAAGTTTCGATGCACATTTACAAGCATCAGCAACCAGATCACGACAGCTGCCTGGCCAGCAGCAATTAGAAATCACTTTGCAATTTCAGCAAAGGAAAAAAAGTGCTTCAAAGAATTGATGAATTATGATGATTTCTAAGATAGTATGTTATGAACTCCCATTTCATGACAATTTAAACCTAAAATAGTGCAAATGGAATGAAAGAGGGAAGGAAAGAAGAAAATGTCTTCTGAGCACCTGCTATGTTCCAGGTACTGTATTAAAACTTGTACATCAATTATCTCATCCCAAAGAAAAGAAAAAAAAAACAGCCTATGTTAAGCATCTAACTTAATTGGACTCAAAACTAAGTATTCTATAGGTGAGTTATATAAGCATTCATCTTCACCCTTGCAAAACTGAAGTGAACCAGACTCTGGAAGAGCTCTCCCCACATAAAGCCAACCTTGCATGTTGGGATGGAAAAAAAATATCCAGCCTGAAGGTCTTTCAAGAAATAAGTTAATAGGTCAAAATCCATTTGTTTTGGTTCAAATTTGTTCATCTTCTTAGGGTTAGAAAAGCCATTATTATATATATCTCTAATGGATCTGCGCAAAATAAATTGAAAATCTTCTGGAAAGGATTCACTATTCTAGATGCCATTAAAAACATTTGTGATATCTTGGAGGAGGTCAAATATCGACATTTATAGGAATGTGGAAGAAGTTGATTCTAACCTTCATACATGACTTTGAGGGGTTTAAGACTTGAGTGGAGGAAGTACTGTAAATATAATGGAAACAGCAAGAGAACTAGAATTAGTAGTGGAGCCTGAAGCTGTGACTGAGTTGCTGCAGTCTCATGATGAAACTTTAAGGAACGAGGAGTTGCTTCTTATGGATGAACAAATAAAGTGGTTTCTTAAGGCGGAATCTACTCCTGGTGAAGACGCTGTGAACATTGATGAAATGACAACAAAGGATTTAGAATATTACGTCAACTTAGCTGATAAAGCAGTGGCAGGATCTGAGAGGATTGGCTCCAATTTTGAAAGAAGATCTACTTAGAATACTATTAAACATTACAAGCTACAGAGAAATTGTTCATGAAAGGAAAAGTCAATCAATATGGCAAACTTGATTCATGTCTTATTTTAAGAAATTGCCACAGCCACCCCAACCTTCAGCAACCACCACCCTGATCAGTCAGCAGCCATCAATATCCAGGCAAGACCCTCTGCCAGCAAAAAAAGATTACTACTTGCTGAATGTGCTAAATGCTCAGATGATTCTTAACATTTTTTAGCAAGTATTTCAAATTAAGGTATGTACATTGTTTGTTCTTAGACATAATGCAAATTTAATAGGCTAGAGCACAGTGTAAACATAACTTTTATATGCACTTGGAAATCAATAAAATTGTGTGACTCTCTTTGTTGCAATATTTGCTTTATTCCAGTGATCTGAACTAAACCTGAAATATTTCTGAGTTATACCTGTACTGCCTGATCTCACTTATAAGTGAAATCTAAAATAGTCAAGCTCATAGAAGCAGAGAGTAGAATGGTGGTTGCTGGGGGCTTGGGACAGGGGAAATGTGGAGATGTTGGTCAACAGGTACAAAGCTTCAGTTAAGCAAGATTAGTAAGTTCTCGAGATTCAAAGTGCAGCATAGTGACTATACAGTAGTTAAAAATACTGATTTGTATGCTTGAAATTTGCTGCAAGTAGATCTTAAAAGAAAAGAAAAGAAAAAGAAAAAGGAAATGGTAACCATGTGAGGTGACGGATATGTTAATAAGCTTGGTTGTGATTATTTCACAACATATGCATACATCAAACCATCAGGTTATACATCTTAAATATATGCAATTTTTATTTGTCAATTATACCTTGATAAAGCTGGGAAAAAAACATGAAATCTTAAATAACTTGCCCAATATTACAAAACTAGTTAGAGGCAGAGTTTGAATTAGCATTCAGATATCCTTACTCATATTCAGAGATAATTAATTTCTATATCACATACACGTATTTTTTTAAAAAAAAACCTCAACTCTGTCATTAAAATTCTGTCAAATAAATTTCTTAGTTTAAAGAAAAAAACCTTACCTTATGCTCCATCGAGTATTGTATTTTCTGATGTTTTTACAATGCACATATATTATTCTTGTAAGCCCAATGAAATAAAATACGTTTTTATTACAAAATGATTACAAGTTCATAATGGAAAAATTTAGAAAGGTAGGTAATTTCTCTTAAGCATGTTTTAAACCTGGTTAAAGAGCTGAGAAGTAACAGAGACACGTGGAAGAAAGAAGAAAAAAACGTCATTCATTAATCCAGACTTCTAATATAATCATTGTTACTATTTTAGTCAATAATATCTTCTTGGCTTTGGTGTTTTTTATTTTCCATGCATAGTGTTGTGGTTGTTGTAATTGATGTTGTTATTGTTGTTTTATATAGTGGAGTATTTTTCAAGTTTGTATCAGTTAGCCCATGCTGTCATTTTGTATTTGTTCATTTGTCTCTTTATCTTAGTATATCATCTAGCCAAGTCAATTATTTATCATCACCGCCATCAATATGTATCTTTCATTGCTCAGTTGACAAGTTCTATGCCTTTATGAGACAAAGAGGTGGAAGACTCAGCCTCCCTTGCTGGGGCTCACTTCTTACTTGGGGAGCACACAGACATTCACGGATGGCTGCTGTCCATCCTATGTATCAGAAGAAGTGCTACAGCTGAAACACACGTTAGAAGAAGAGGGGGAGGCCACTGCGGATTGGGGCAGTTAGGGAAACTATGGTGGTGTCAGAAGAAATCTAAGCAGTAAGGACAGAAAAGAACCTAGGCAAAGAAAGAGAAGATGGGAGGGAGGCTACCGCAGCAAAGGGTACAACTTCCATGGGGGTTGAGTGGCCTGTTGGGGAATAATGAGCAAATCACTTTAGTTGGAACCTCCTTTGGAGGAAGGATTTATGTAATCAAAGCAATGTACATAAATCAACAGGGGTCTGTTGAGGACAACCTGGAATTAAAGGGCCAGGTGAGTACTCCTCCCTCTGGGCAATTGGGGGAGGTTGAAAGTAAAAAGAATTCTGGTCCAGGGTGAGGAGTATAAACAGTATTTTAAGCAGATAAATCTGGAAGCCAGGTCTAGGGTGCCCTGGGAGGTGTAAAAGACCCGAAGCAAGAAGACCAGTAGGAGACAGAGCCAGAGTCAGCCAGCTACAAGGTAAACTCTGCTGAAGAAAGAATGATGCTTCTCCTGCCAGTCCTAATAGAAGGTTGATGGGAAAAATGCTCACTATGCACTGTGAGCTGAAAAAGCAGTTCACAAAATGATGTGTACAGCACAAGCCTATTTTGACAGAAGCAAAAATGATCTATCTCTGCAGAGGGAAAAAAAAGGATATACTATGTACCCAAATATTACCGCTAGTTACCTGTGCATGGTGGGATTATGGGTAATTTTTATTTCCTTTATTTTGCTAGTACTGTGTATGATTTTCTGCTGTGAATACATATTACCTTTAAAGTAATTGGGAGCTTGTAGGTGTACATATCCTGGAGGGAAGGCCAATGACTTTCTTCTGTTTATTTCACAGCACCCCGTAGTGTGGGAATAATTTCACTAAGCAGATTCAGTTTACTTTTTAACAGAAAAGCATCCAGGGGCAGATTATGCAGAATATGATCATTGAGATTTGCTGACTGACGTGGAAAAGTTGAGCAAGTCACATCACTGTTTATTTAATTCTCTGTAAATCTAACACAGATTCCTGCTAAGGAGTCAGGCAAAGAGTGGTCCAACTCCCTGAGGACAGCAGCAATTAGGCATAGAATATTAAAGGAATTTTTGGTAATAGTACTCTATGAATTCTATTAACCTAAGCTTGGTTGACCCTACCTATACTTGGCCTCTAGGAAAAGGAAGGGAACCTACATAAGTCTGTAATTAAGCAAATTAATGTAAGCTGAGTGCCTTGGGAGTAAAGGGCTTATCTCAATCTATTGCACAGCTGGGCAGAGAGATGGTTTATTAATTCCCACTGACTGAATAAATGAATTTAAACCAACCTCTGGGAGAGTGCCAGAACTAGGTAGGAACCTGCTATATAAAAACTGAATGACTATGTTAAAATTTTAAGACATCTTTAATAATGGTAGTTTGTCCCTAGTGTTCTGCTTTCATCCTTTGTCCTTCCTAGTCCTCATGTTCACAGGGTTCTACGGTGATGAAGAGAGAGAAGATGGGAATAATGCAATACGGTATTTCTGTGTAGACGTTAGGAATTTTGGCGAAGGAGTAAGAATGAGTAAAGGACTGGGACCTGGAAAGAATTTTAGCTAAAATCAAACATAGGAGAAGTTTTGAAGAGAGACGTTAAGGTTAATCTGCTGCTGAACTCCATGAGGAAGTGGTTGGTCAGTTTGGGGAAAACCTCAGGGTATCGTAGGGCTGCCATAATAAAGTACCACAAACTTGGTGGCTTAAAACAACAGCAATTTATTCTCTCATAGTTCTAAAGGCCAGAAGTCTGAAATCGAGGTGTCAGTAGGGCAGCACTCCCTCCAAAAGTTTTAAGGGACAATTCATTCCTTGTCTCTTCCAGCTCCTGGTGGCAGTCAGCATTTCTTGTGACTGTATCGCTCCAGTTTCTGCCTCTGCCTTCTCACGGCCTTCTCCTTTATGTGCCTGGTCTTCACTTCTGTTTCTTATAAGGACATATGTCATTGAATTTAGGGCCCATCTGTGTAATCTTATCTCAAAAGCTTTAACTTAATTACATCTACAGAGACACTTTTTCCAAATAAGTTTATATTCACAGGTTTTAGAGATTAGGATGTGGATATATCTTTTTGGGGACTGCCATCCAGCTGACTATAGTCAGCTTGGGGAAAACATGGGTAAGTGGAAGAAGAGTAGGGAAAGACAGGAAGAGGATAAGGCAATGGACTCAATTTGCTTTCTGCTCTGACAAAAGAAAAACTGAAAATACAACAAAACAGCCCAAGACTGTATGTGATGTGGCCTGGCCCCGAGCACAGATTTGAGCAGCTCTCATCTGAGAGTGGTTTCTGTGACGGGGTAAGAGAGAGAGAAGAACAAGAATTCCCATAGGTCAAATAAGGGCCAGTGGGCATGCCCATGTCCTACACAGAGGCCCTTTGCCTCGAGACGGCAGTACTGGCTCATGCGCAGAGAATCACATCCACATGACAGGATCATCAATCATACTCATGGTGAGAGTGGAATGACCCATTGAATCAGGGCCTCTTTGGGAGCAGCACTGGACCAGAGATGGTGAGATAATGGTACATGGACTACCTGAGAAGTAAAGTAAAAATAGAATGGAATAAGTAGGATGGAGGATATAAGGCATGCAAGTTATGGAGGATATAGTAAGCAATGATAAAACCTCCAAGAAATGATGGGCCTATTATTATTTTTACCATTTTCCTAAGGAAGTATATGCCAAGTTTTTAAATGAATACCTTTCTTGTTCGTGAAGGCTTGAGCCTTCATGTCAGCAGGAGTTGCTGGCATCTGGTAGTCATAGCATAAGGTGGTCTAGGACTAGAGTGGCTCAAGATTCAAGTGGAACTCAGGTTTCAGATTCAGCTATGAGAACAGAGGGTTCGAGTCATGGGACTCAGGATGAGGTCAAGGAGCAGGAAAAACACTAAAATCCAAAAGGATTGGGTACATCTCATTAAAAAGGAAGCTTGGAATCTGGATAACTTACAATAGTAGTCAGGAGACCAAATCAGCTGAGTGGTCACTGAGGTCAAAGTGAACCAACCTCTGTCATGGAAAGATAATTCTGAAAACTTTAAACCAAAGAGCTTTTTATTCCCTATAAAACAAGATTTACAGGGAATGAAAAGTACTTAATATTAAAGACATAGCATTGCATAAATCAATAATTTTAATACTGTACTGTTGGAATTATAAAATATATTTATATATATGATAACACAAATGATAGGAAGTGAATGGAAATATATTAGAGCAAAGTTTCTACATTTTGCCAGAATTGTCATTTTAATCTGAAGTAGATTGTGATAAGTTAAAGAGCATATTATAATCACTAGAGCAATTACTAAGAAAATAATTCACAGAACTAGTTTTAAAAATCAACCAAGTAAATATAACATAAAAGAAGGCAAAGACGGAAAAAGTAACAAAAGGAAGACATTTAAAAAACAAATAGCAATGTGATGAATGTAAATCAAATTATATCAATAAATACATTAAACATGAATGTTCTAAAGGAAAAGACAATGAAAAGGCAAAGATGGTCAGACTGGATAAAAAACTAAGATCCAACTATACGCTGTATATAAGGGACACACACATCTTAGATTCAAAGAAAAAAATAAATTGTAAACAAAATAATGGAAAATGATATACCATGCAAACAGTAGCCATAAGAGAGCCGCAATGAGTATATTACTGTCAAACAAAATAGATTTTAAGCTAAAAAATATTAAAGATGAAGAATGATATTTTATAAAAATAGAATAGTCAATGCATCAGTAAAATATGACAATGGTAAATATATATGCACTTAATGACAGAGCACCAAAATACTTAAAACAAAAGCAACAGAATTAAAAGAAAAAAATAGGCCCAGCATGGTGGCTCACACCTGTAATCCTAACACTTTGAGAGGCCAAAGCAGAAGGATCACTTGAGGCCAGGGGTTTGAGACCAGCCTGAGTTAGACCCTGTCTCTACAAAAAATAGAAAAATTAGCCAGGCTTGGTGGCACATGCTTGTAGTCCCAGCTACTGGGGAGGCTGGGGCAGGAGAATCACTGGAGCCCAGGAGTTTAAGGTTGCAGTGAGCTAGGATAACACCACTTCATTCTAGCCTTCAGTGACAGAGCGAGACTCTGTCTCAAAAAAAAAAAAAGGAAGAAAGAAAACATAGACAATTCAACAATTACAACTGGAGATTTCAGTACTCCACTCTCTGCTATTGATAGAACAATGAGACCCTCTTCTCCCCTAAACTGCAACAATATAGAAAACTTGAACAATACTATCAACCAACACTATGTGAGTAACAATATGCAATTGGCCTCCCTATCCACAGGTTCTGCATCTGCAGATTCAATCAACCATAGATTGAAAATATTTTTTAAAAATTAAGATAACAATACAATGAAAATACAATTAAAAATACAGAATAATAACTATTTACATAGAATTTACATTGTATCAGGTACTATAAGTAATCTAGAGATAATTTAAAGTATACAGGAGGATTTGCATAAATTATATAGAAATACTACACTGTTTTATTTAAGAAATATGAGCACCAGGAGATCCTGGAACCAATCCCCTGCAGATACTGAGAGACAACTGTACAGAACTCTGTGGCCAATGACTACAGAATACATACTCTTTTCGATTATACATGGAATATTCTCCAAGATGAACCATATGCTAGTCCAGAAAACAAATCTTACTACATTTAAAAGGATTGGAATAATGAAAGTATATTTTTCAAATACAATGAAATTAACTTAGAAATCCAAACCAGAAAGAAAACTCAGAAATTCTCAAATATTTGAAAATTAAACAGCATTTTTCTAAATAATCCATTATTTCAAAGAAGAAATAACAAGGGAAATTTTTAAATATTTTTAATTGAATAAAAATGAAAACATAATATATTAAAATTTATGGAAAGCAGCTAAAGTGGCATTTTGAAGAAAATTGATAGCTTTAAACATCTATATCACAAGACAAGACTCAAATAAATAACCTAAGCTGTCACCTTAAGAAACTAAAAAAAAGAAGTGCAAATTACACAAAACCAAGCAGAAGAAACAATCAATAAAGATTAGAGTGGAAATCAATGAAATAGGAAACAGAAAAACATGGGAAAATCAATGAATTCAAAACTTGATTCTTTGAATTATCAACGAAGTTAACAAATCTTAGCAAGACTGACTGAAACCAACTTACCACAATCAGGATGGAAAAGGGGATATAACTACTGACCCTAAAGAATTAAAAAGATTATAAGGAAATATGAACAACTTCATGCCAAAATATAGACAACTTAGATGAAATAAATTCCTATAACAATATAAATTACCAAAACTGATTCAAGAAGAGAAAATCTAATTAAATCTATAACAAGTAAAGAAATTAAACAGTAATTTAAAATATTTCCACAAAAAAAAGCCCAGGCCCAGAATTCACTAGTGGATTCTCCTAAATACTTTAAGAAAATATAGTAACAATCCTTTACAAACTCATTTGGAAAATAAAATAAGGAAAATTCTCACTTCTTTAAGATATTATTTTTATACCAAATCAACACAAAGACATCAGAAGACTACAGACCAATATCACTCATGAACACAAATGTAAAAATCCTTAACAAAACATTAGTAAATCAAATCCAGCAGCATGTATAAAGGAATATAGGCCAAAATCAAGTAGTCTATAGGTTGGTTTAACATCCAAAATACAGTTAATATAAGATACCAGATTAAGAGAATAAAGAGAAAAACCTATATGATGATCACGGCAGATGCAAAAAAAAAAAAAATAACAAAATACGATACCATTCACAATAAAAACTTTCCCAAGCAAGAAATGGAACTTCCTTAACCTGAAAGAGTCTATCTATGAAAAATCCATAGCTAATATCATACTAAATGGTGAAAAAGACTAAGTACTTTCCCTTAAGATGGGGAACAAGACCACTTTTGCAACTTCTATTCAACATTGTAAAGGAAGTTCTAGTTAATGTAATAAGAAAAATAAAAGTAAATTAAAGATACTCAGATTGGAAAGGAAGAAGTAAAACTGTCTTTGTTCATATGTGACATAATCTCAAGGCATTCATCAAAAAACTACTAGAACTAATAAATGTGTTTGACAAGATCACAGAATGTAGGATCAATATTTCTGTATACAAACAATGAACAACCCAAAAGTGAAATTAAGAAAAGAATTTTATTCACAATAACATCAAAAACAAAAAACATACTTAGACATAAACTTAACAGAAGAAGTACAAGTCTTGTATACTGAATACTAAAGGACATTGCTGAGAAATTAAAGATCTAAATAATAGTCGTGTCCATGAATCAGAATAGTCAATATGGTCAAGATGACAATTCTCCTCAAATTGATCTAAAAATTCAATACAATCCTTATCAAAATTCCAGTAGTTTTTTTTTGTAAAAATGGACAAGCTGATTCTAAAATTTATATGAAAGAGGAAAGAACTTAAATAACCAAAACAATTTTGGAAAAGAAGAACAAAGTTAGAGGACTTACACTGTCTGATTTCAAAACTTAGTACAGAGCCATAGTAATCAACCAAATGTGGTCTTGGCAAAGAATAAGCATACAGATTAATGGATGAGAACTGAGAATTCAGTAATAAGTCCTTACATTTATGGACCATAACTTGATTTTTGACAATAGTGCCAAGACAACTCAATTGAGAATGGGCAGTCTTTTGAAAAAAACAGTGCTGGAACAACTGGATATCTATACGCAGGAAAAAAAAAAAAGAACTTAGACTCATACTTCAAACCTTACACAAAAATAAACTCAAAATGGATCATAGACCTAAATGTACAAGTTAAAACTCTAAAACATCTAGAAGAAAACATAGGAGAAATCCTTGTGATCTTGGGTTTGGCCAAGCCATGACACAAAAAGTGCAATCTATTAAAGAAAAAAAAAAAGATAAATTGCATTTTCTAAAAATAAAAATCATTTTACTTCAATTTACTTCCACTAAGCAAAGGAAAAGACAAGCCATAGTTTCAAATCATATGCTTGTTAAAGGACCTGTATCAAGAATATATAAAGAACCCTAAAACACAATAAAAAGAAGATACACAACTCAACTGAGAAGAGATGGGTGAAAGATTTTAATAGACATTTTACCAAAGAGGATAGAGGAATGGCTAGTGAGTACATGAAAAGATGCTCAACCTCATTAGTCATTAAGAAAATGCAAATTAAAACCACGATAAGACACCCCTATATACTTACTAGGATGCCTATAAATTTTTTAAAATACCAAGAGTTAGTGAGGATTTAGAGAAACTGGAAATTGTGTGCTTCCTGGTGAGAATATAAAAATGGGACAGCCACTAAGAAAAACAGTTTGGCAATTTCTTAAAAAGTTAAACACAAATATATCATACAACAAAGTGATTCCATTTCTAGGTATAAAAACATATGTCCACATAAAGACATATACACGAATATAATAATAACACTATTGATAATAACCAAAATCAGAAAAGTATCCAATGTCCATCAAATGGTAAATGGAAAAACAAAATGTTATATTTATGGCATTCTATTCAGCAATTAAAAGGAATGAACTACTGATACATGCAACAACATGAATCATCCTCAAAAGCATTATGCTAAGTTAAAGAAGCTAGACAAAAAAGACTACATATAATTCTATTTTTATGACATGTCTAGAAAAGGCATATTTATAGAGACAGAAAACAGATTAGTGGTTGCCTGGGGCTGGGAATGGGAACAGGGATTAACTGCAAACAGGCATGAGGGAACTTTTTTGAGATTATGGGAATGTTATGAAACTGAATTTTGATTATGGTTATACAATTCTCGACGTTTACTAAAATCATTGAACTGTACATTTATTTTGGGTGAATTTTATATTATATAAATTATATCTCAATAGAGCTGTAAAGCACAACAAAATAGAACATGAGTATGCTGAGAAAGAAAGTTTGTTCTTTTAAGCCCCCAGACTCCCTTACACTTCAGAAACAGAGGTTGGAAGTCTGAACATAGAATTTACTGCAAGCCATAGTAGAAGGAGGTCAGAGGTCTGAGAAGTCCCTGAGAGGAGTCTCAAGACAGGATCAAAAAGAATAATGAATTTAGTTGCTGTAGGAGTTCTCAAGAAGAGTCTGTATATTCTCCATGACAAGCTGAGATACCAGAATCCCTAACTAGGGTGGAGAGAGTCTAAGGACATCCAGAGAAGGTCCACACTGGGCATGACACTGGGTATGGATGGCACACAGGGGCGGCAGGGCAGCGATGTCTGAAGATGGCTGCAGAGGTGGCCTCACAGATGCCCACATTGTGGAATGGTGCACAAAGCAGCCAAGGATTAACAGGGCCTCCAGTGCACCAGGGAGGCCAGAGTGCAGGGCTGGGTACTGAGGCAGGGCAAGGCTTTCAAAGACACTAGGCACAGAAGAATGTCCCCAAAGACCAGGCACCAGGTGGGCAAGGAGCAAGTCAGAGGAGAGCAATGAGAACCCAGGGAATGTCATAGAGATCAGCTCTGATAGGGACCTAGAACTTTGAACAAGCAAAACTCCTGTTTCGGTAACGAATGAGTTACCTTTAGATAGCAAGTTTAGGGGTATTTTCTCCTTCCTGCTCTTAGCAGAACTGGGAGCTTTAGAACTAGATAAGGACAGTCAAAAATAAAAATAAACAAAAACAACAACAAAAAACCTCCTTTTGCTGCCCACTGGTAGACATTTGCAGGATGTGGAAAGCTCCCAGTGAGCTGGGAGTCAATGCCGTGACTTTTGACCTCAGGCCTCCCAGGCTGACCTGCCAGAAAGAGCATTTCATGTCCCCTAACAGTCAACTCCTCTGAGTTTAAAGAGGATCTCACTGTTTCAGATTAACAAGACTCCTTGAGAGTCAGGGCCTTTTAAGGGAGTCTGAGCAGAGGACAAGGTGACCAGAGATAATGGCTGGGACACTGTCTTCTTATCACTGGAGTCTTCTCATTTTGAGCCTCAGACAAAACCCCTAGCTGCCAGGTTGTTGAAATGGCTTGCTTCTGTAGCATCAGGTCACTAGATCCCAAAGGTGTTCTTTGGTTTAAATTCCAGGTGTTTCTAGGTTCATTACAGATCAATTAATTAATTTCTAACTATTTAAGTGGCATTTTAAAGTGAGACATCATTAAACAAAAACCAAATGGAAGCAGCCATTCCATTTGCCTGCTGGTCAGATTGGATTGTCTGTTATGTTCCACGTGCAGAGGGGGATTTGCCATTCCACAGTTAAAGTCATTATTTATGCCCAGTGCTGGCTCACTCAACAGCAAGGCACATTATTTATAGCAATATGGCTGTTTGTTATAAAACCTTCCATGTGGGGGAAAGGGAGAGAGGGTACTTGGATTCCTAATGTTTTTGGCTTGGGGCTTTTTCTTTTTATTGAGTAGGAGTGAGTTATTTAATGTTACATGTAGGTAAATGAGAAAATATGTTCTTTTCAGCAAATGACTGCCCAATTTTAATTCCTCTGTAATCATTCTTCATTGTTAACTGCCTTATAAAATTCAAAAGGCTGTGATGTGGAAGAGGGAGGACGTTTGGTGGTGGTGTTGCATAGGACCAAGGAGACTGGCAGCAGGCAGTTTGGGTGCACAATCTGGGCTGCTCAGTGACACATCAGGCTGCCCACCTGGGGATTCGGTAAGATTTCTGACACTGGAAGTATTCAAATTGTGGCCACAGGACTAGATGCCAGTACCAGATAGAGAAAAGAAAGGATTTTCTTCTCTGCATGGTATTGTGTTGGGTGGACTCTTTCAGAAGGTAAAGAACTGAAGTGTGCTAAGATGGCACAATCTGTTCTTTTGGCCTGTCCAGACTTCTCCCTTCTTCTGAAAACAGCATCCTGTGGTTCAGGCAGGATAAACACCACTCCCAGCTCCTGGTGTGTGCATGTGACCCACCCAGTCAATGAGAATGTTCCATCTCTCAGGTCACAGTGATTGGCTTGGGGATGATCACGTGACCCCAACCAGTCCAATAATACTCAATCTTGAGTCTTCTATAGGAAAAGAGAGTTTGTCTTTCTTCTGAGCTTGAAGCTAGTTAAGCCTAAAGCCACCTAGGGCTGTTGCAAAGAAAAAACTTGCTTGAGAAAGAACTGGAAGGTCATTAAGGGCACACACTCTAGTGGCCTCCCTCAGTAGGTGGTATTTACTCTTTCCTATTCTGATGTTACAGTGACTCAGCTGCTTGGTCTCTGCTTCCATCGTCGTCTCTGGATGACAGATTGACTAATTGTACATCAGCTATTCAGATGTCCCAAGAGGAAGAACCTGACTGTGCCAACCAGTCTCCATCCAGGTAGTACACCCCAGCAAATGACAGTTCTCACACTTGGCCACCACGGAAGGCAGTCTTTGTGTCAGGCACCAATCCTGAATCCAATTCCTGTGATCGTGGTGATATATTAGAAAGAACAATTGGGCTCCCTTTAGTGAGAGTGCTCCGCCATGACTAGGAAAAGTCTGAGACCTACAGAAAGGGACTTGCTTCAAACGTCCTTTTCATGTAAGGCTACTGTGGAAGTAGAAGCTGCCCTTGGAGTAGGGATCTGGGCCTGGAGCAGGCAAAGCATCCCAGATCCCTCCCCAGACAATTTCCAAGGTTCTTTCCAATTTTAGGTTTCTACAATTCATTTTTATTTTAAAATTCTCTTTTTAAAATAGAATTTTTGTTTGGATTTGCATTTGTTGAGATGTTTCCTACAAGAATTAATAAAGGCAGTTGCCAAGCAGAAAGCCCCATATACTCTGTTCCTTCCCTCACCTACTTCCTGAGACTTGTCTCATTGAGGGCTTAGACAGCAATTTTTCACAAGGACAAGAAGATTTAAGAACAGAACCAGATCTGGGACATGCAGATGTGTCTGATATGACACACTGATTCAGGCAAGTCCTGGTAGGGAAATGATGGTACACTCGTGGGTCATCTGAGGAAGGTTTAATACTCAGAGTACTGACAAGGTGTAATGGGAGGGTCCCTGAAGAGAAGCATAAGTATCACTAAACCACAAGGAATGGCTCAGGCCTGGCAACGGCTGGGTCCATTGCCACCTCTCAGGCTGAAGTGGCAATTGGAAGGAGTGATTACCAGAACCCAGTCACAGAGAGGGCTCCGCGGTAAAGGCCACTACGGAAACTGTGACCTTCGATGGAGGGACACAGCCAACCCACAGGGAAGGAGCTCAGAGAATAAATACCCCAACTCCCTTCCTACCCTCCCTCCAGTTTCCTACCAGTTGGCTGAACCCAGCTGGAAGCCAGAGGCAATGGAAGCACAGGGCAGCTTCCTGGGAACAAAGCAGAGTAAGAAAGGGTCTGGAGTGGACCTGGAAGGGTAAATGAAAACCATTCAGCACCTGTGGGAGAAAAAGTACTCAAGCTACATTTTCCCTCAAGAGGGCAAAGTTATCTCAAAACATAATAGCCCACTGATAAGTCTTCATTGAAATGGGCAGATCTAATGGGGCTTTTAGCATAAAAAAGAACGTGATGCCTGACCAGATAGTGATCATGCAGTCCTGTCTGTCAGGCTAGCCTATCGTGCAGAGGGTACCATGGAATGGGAACCACCCTCTCATTAACTGCACTGCAGTCACCCTGGAGAGGAAGGACAGTCTCGCATGAGCTGTTTAAGGTGGCACCAGCCATGAACGCTGGGCCACAGCATCCCTCAGGCACTGTGTAAGAGATAGCTGGGTAGGACACTGCCACTCTTTCAGTCAAATACCTAACTTTAGTTTTAATCAAAATGTGAAGAAATACTGTTTGAAAAGTAAGAAGTGAAAAGTATTAAAGAAAAGAAAGGTCAGATTTCTGGGAGAATTGCCTTGCATTTAAGATTAAAACAGGAATGTAATTGGTTCTGAAAGCAAAATACTTTTTCATTTGCTAATTTAAAATTCATTTACTAAAACCTAAAGACACAAACAGTTTCACTGAAATTATTCAAACTCAGATGTACAACTAAGGCTGCATTTTTCTAGGAAAATCTTATATGGAAGAAAAATCACATTAGCCTTGCATTTCTTAAGCAAATATTTACTAAACATCTACCACATGCTGGGCACTATTCTAGGTGTTAGGAACAGAGGACCATTTCAAGATAAGCAAGACCCATCTTTCCTTTAAGCAGCTTAAAGCCTAACAAGAGAGACAGGCATAAAAACAGCTAACCACAATAGCACACTACAGAGCAGAATGAAATATATGCTAAAAGAAGTTCAGATAATCTTGTGTGGGGGCGTGCCAAGGAGAGATTCATTCTGAGTGAGGGAAAATCAGAGAAGGCTGCATGGAGGAGGTGATGATTACTCTGGACCTTAAAAATGAGCAGAATATTGTTAGAGGGCATAGGAGCCCATGGTTAGATAAGACAAGGACACTTTAAGTCAGGGTAGGGCATGAATAGAGACACAGATTCATCAAGTATTGGGCAAATGCAGACCAGAACAGGCAGCAAGGGACAGTTGGATAGGGTAGCAAAAGAGAATACAAGAAAGAGATAGGACAGGAGAGAAATTTTTGGTCAAAGTATGAAGAACCTTACAATGCCAGTTTACTTAATTCCATTCAAGAGGCAGCAGGAACTCTGACGGGGGCCATATCTGGTTGGAATGAATGTTACATACTTTTTTTGTCGTTTTATTTTGAACATCACAGTCTATAGCAGTTCTATCTATGCCTGAAGTCTGTGCCCAATTTGTTTCCATGACAGTAACATCTGTAGTGCATTCATCCTTACTGTGCCACATTAAATCACTTCAACCTAGTGATATTAATGGCGTCAAACTGTAAATAAGATCTGGCTCATAGCACCCTCATGGATAATGGAAATAGTTCAATACCAACAATTTCAGACGAAGGAGCTAGAATGAAAGTGGTTTGTTGGAACAAAGTAGCCTATAAATAGTCATACTGGGACAGATAGGCCATGCTGCTGAAAGGCCCTCCAACTAATGGGCTAAATGCCCCATAAATCAGTGAGAGTACAGAGAGGGGGCCCACGTGTCGCCCACATAGTCAACTCAGAAGGGAAAAGAGAGGGAGCCTATTAATTAATTAATCTCCATGTTCTGCCATTGCAACAAAGCTCAGTGCAGTTTCCTTTTTATCTGGGCAATTGGTAATAAAAATGAAAAGAAAAAAATGTCTGCTTGCTTTATGGGATACATTACCTAACCCCAAAGGCCAAACCAGGAAATGCTTTGAGATTTTGATGTTACAGAAGACTGGAGGACAGAAAGGAGGTTGTGTGAGATCAAACCAAGCACTACAAAGTTAACTCTAACTGAGATGGAAAGGAAGTCGAGGTCCCTACTCAGCTCTTAGCAACTGACACTTCATCTGTTTAGGGCTCAGTAAAGAAAACAGAACCAAATGAAAGGTCACGTTTGCAACCCTGAGCCTTTGTAACTAAATATCAAATATTGTGATGCCCTTCTGCAGAGTCCACAATGAGACTTCACGTAAGCCTGGGAAGAACTGCAAATAATCCTTGATAAGAAGTAGCTGAGCTCCACAAACACTGCTCCTGGTCTGAGCAGTGGCCACTGAGCAGCTGCAGAGACTACCCTGGGGATCCTCTTTGCCTTAGCGCGGGTGAGCAGAGCAACGTCCAAGCATAGCCATGCCTCACCATCCTGCGCAAATGCTCCCCACAAGAGAAGGAGCATTTGGAAGGGGATCTGCAAGGAGCAGAAGGCCTCATTCTTGTGGCCAGTCCCTGGCCTTGAGGTGTTTTCAGTTCTGGGCTGCTTTGAGGTATGGTCTTGCAGAGGACAGGCAGTGAAATAAGGATTCACTTCCTTACAATATTCCAAATAAATTCTTCACTACATTTAACCTCCGCTTACTTTTTATTTTGAAATTTTATGTTTTTCAAAGACTTAATGACAAGTATTTATCAAACCTTTTTATTAACACCTTTTGTTACATAAAAATCTTAAGTACTCTGGCTGCAAAAGGCATTGTGTCCTAAGCACAACCTCCAGAAGTAGGGGAAAGGGGCACATAATCTGTCTTTCATCTCTTTTTAAAAAGCCTCAGTTTCCCCTCAAAACTCATTGATCAGAAATGCATCATATACCTTCGCCCAAACCGATCACATGGCTGGGGGCACGGACTTTATGTTTGGTTTAAACCAATGGTTCTCAAACTTGAACAGGCATCAGAATCACCATGAAGCCTTGTTAAAACAGTTGCAGAATTTCTGATTCAGTAGGTCCAGAGTGGGACCTAAGAACTGGATTTCTAACAAGTTCTGAGATTGATGTTGTTGCTGCTGGCCCACACATGGACAATGTGGCTTAGACAAATCAAGGTTCACCTTAGCTTCATAGAAGAAGCTGAGCTTCAAACATATGGCCGCTTGGAAGAAAGAGAAAAAAATCAGGGTTCCGTTAGCAAGAAGGAGGGTGGATATGTGGCTGATGAATGGCAAGCATCAGAGTCTTCTGGGTTGGAAGCCACTAAAACCTACGTTCACGGAGTGATTTTTTGTGGTCCGTGCTGACTCTGCTTCTTGCTTACCTGGTTAATAGCACTCAGCCCTCCTGCTCCTAACAGGCCCAGGACTAGAACTGGGGCAGAGCTGATGCTGGTGAGGGCCAGTGGCTCACCAGCCCTGCAGCCCAGCAAGCAGCACCTGGGGAAGCCTTTGTTTCAGCCGCACATCTCATTCCAGCTCAGTGTCTTGGGGGAAAGTACCTCCATTTTCTAAGATAGCACGGTGAAAAAATCAAACAAAAAAATCAACTGCTGATCATCAGCTTCCCCTTTAAATTGAAATAAGTCAGACGTTATAGGCCTTATGCAGCAACCTGGCTTTGATGTGTCGTCTGTGTATGTACAATAATACCCAAGTATTTAATTACACTTATGCTATGAGCTGGGCCAAACAGCCCTGCTCCATCAGTGCTCCATGAGAATATCCAACAATACAACAGTCAGTTCATTTGGCCTTTTCTTGACTGTTCCTCACAAGGGGAGTTTTTTCCCAGCACAATTTTGATTCTCATCAGTTTGGGGTTTAAGTATAGACTATGTTAGGAAGGAATGCCTAAGGCCATTTAACAGAATTCAGAGGTGCAAGTTCTAATGAGTGAGCTTTTTGTTCAGATAACCCAGTAGGCCGGACATGAAGGCTTATAAAACGAGTCGTATTGGAAAGCTGTTGATTGTCTTCTGCCGTAAATCCCCATCCAAGCTCCTGTACTAAAACGGAAATCTGCTCTAAGTACTTTGGGGATTAGGATGAGGAGTGTTCTAAGAAATGCATCTTGGGCACGCAGCTTTCCACGGCCACCTTATCACCAGAGCCCTGTGGATTTTCCCATATATTTGAAGTAAGCCAAGAGTAACTCTAATCTGTGTGCCAATTCTGGGGAATAGTTATTTTGAAGACAGTCACAGTAACTCCATATATTGAAGGAAGGTAAAATATATTGCATACCGTACTAATACCGTTTTTCAACCAAAGGACATCTATCAGCTGCTTGAAATATAGTGCTGTCAAAGACAATCCATTAGCTGTGTCTTTCTCCTGTAGACTTAGGGAGAATTTGAAACAACAAAAGAATAAAAGTGGTGGCTTATCAAATGTATACAGTATTGCTCTACTTTCCTCCCAGCAAGCAAACAGGAAAAAAAAAAATACTGATAAAAGGTAAAAGTAAAGACATCATTTTCAGCTGAGTGATTTATTTCTAGTGTGAATGACATTAAGCACTGTGCCAGGGAACAGATACACGTGTGTGCTGCTCAGGGCCTGGGCAATGCTCCCTGCATAGAAGATGCTGAGGCAATGCCCCAGGCTCTGAGTCCGTGGCTGTACGGCCCATTGATGGTCTCTGTCAGGCAGAGCCTGGTGCTTTCCACCTGCCGTGCCCAACATTTCCTGGGGTCATCACAGCCCAGGAAAAAGGCCCAACCCATCAGCAATGAGGAAACTACAGCTGTCACCAGACTGGACCAGGACAGAGGAACATGGAACAGTGAAGATTGGAAGCAGCTTCCTTCTCAGACACTGTCTGAAAAATACAAGATCTTGGTCTCTGACATCGCTTTGACTAACAAGGATTTTGACAGATGCTCAGCGGGGTTTCACCTACAATATAATTAGATGAGGAAAACTTTATAAATCTTTACAGACAGGTTTAAAATATAGTTAGCAGCCTACATTTCCATTTCACAAAATATCTAATCTCAAGGAGCATGTCTGTGAAAATTCTGGGATTCTTCTTGCTGTTTGGCTGTACATTTATATTTTAGACACACAAATAGATTTTTCAGTCAATATAAATCCACCCAATGATTGAGTGGGAATCTCCCTTCTATATCATCTCCCTAGTGCCCCCTTTCATGAGAGAAGACACCCTTCCTGGGCCCAGACCCAGGAAAGTGGCCAGATGGGTGAAACCCAACAGCTTTCCTGGGAGGCTACTCTGTCCAACCGCAAATTTGTCCATGTTTCTGCCAGCCATATAATATATATCCAAATATTCCACACGGTTTCTGTACTCTGAGAACTTTCTGTCTTATATTTTTCTGTACTAACCATAGCCCTGGTGTTATCTGTCCTATCCTTATTGTCTTTTCACCCTACCCTGAATTCTTCATATATTTCTGTGAATAATCTTGTATATTAGTAACAAGGACAATTAAGCAATTAAGCATGCTCACTTTCAAGTGATTTGTATTCCAGGACTTTGGCTTAAGCCCCTTGTTTTGGAACTCAGAACATATCTTACCATAGAAATTACTTACAGCCTCTATCTCACACAAGCCTATTTAAACTTACATCTGTAAGCATACTCAAATATTCTTTTTGCTGGCCATATCTCCTAGCGTCAGCTTTTTACCTGATACACATTAAGTTATTCTTCAGTAACCCAAACTCTTCAATGAGCTGAATATCCTGTTTGAGCTTCTATTTCTCATAGTGATCCGCCTCTGGGTACCTTCCATCATCTTAGTTATGTATGCATCAAAGAGCAGTGTGACATAAAGCCAACTCAAGAAAAGCCTGGGCAGATAAGAGAAAATAGTAAAAATAGCATTCCCTCATACATTCATAAAGTCAACTGTCGTTTTCTAGCAAGATGTCCTTAAAGGAACATTCTAGTTAAATGACACAAAAGCATTAACCAGATATCTGACTGTCACACCCCAGGATGTGTTGGCTTGTCTAGCTGAGAGGGAAGAAATCTCCTTTCTATATTATCTCCTGATGCCATCCAATCATGGAGAGGATATCCGTCCCAGTCCCAGATCCATGGATGTGGCCAGATAGTCAAAACCATTAGCTCTCCCAGGAACCCTGAAAGCTACTCTAACCAGGGGTAAAAAAGCAGAATGGCTTCTCACTGATGGTAAGAATGCCTCATCCAGATGCTACACCATGTACTTGGGGACACCACATTTTTCAGAATGAGTGCACACAAAGCTTGTTGAATGAATAAATGGTATTATCTGGAACTATGGGTTCTGGGAGCATATGGCACACAATGGGAGGAGGAGGGTGGAGAGGAGGAGAAGAAAAATAATGAAATCACTTTTTCCTGAACACAAGCTGGCCCTGAGCAAATTTGTAAAATAGGCTTTGAGGCAGAATTGATTAGGATCCTGACTCCACCACTTACAAGCTCTCTGAACTTGCCTTGCCCTTATTAAAGAGGATGGACTACCCCTGCTGCATTCCAGGGCCAACCTAGTGCCCTGTACATCCCACTCTCCCCTTACCAAAATTTTTGCTTTCATCTCTCTCCTACCTATGTTGTCAGTTTCTCCCTCCAAACTTGATTCATCCTAATGCATTGAAAGATGCATAGAATCTCCAGTTTTACGAAAGATCTCCCAGACCTCACATCCCTCTAGTCAACACACCATTCATATACAATAGAAGTTCTCTGAAAGTTGCCAACTACTCTAATCAAAGTTTCTCCTGACTCCACTCAAACAGCTTGTGGAGTGGAGGTCCAATCATCATCATCAAGGTCATTGATGATTTTCATCTTGCCAAATCCAGTGGTCAGTTTTCAGCTCCTCTTACTAACATCTTACTAAAGCAGATTCCCACAAAGCTTTTTGCTCCTCTCTCCGTAGCATGGAACCTGTGCTGAGGGATGGTTGCTGAGCTAGAGATTATATTTTTCAGCAGCCCCTACTGACCCCAAAACCATCTATGGCCATGTGACTAGTTCTTGTCAATGGACAGGGTCCAGATCATATAAGGTCTTACGGAGTATGGTGAAGAGTTTAGATTTTATTCTAAGATTGATAGGTGATTGAGTGGTTTTAGTATGGTCTTTCTCCTCCCTGAAACTGCAAAGCTCATTTCTGGTCAGGTCCTCTGTAGTTACTCTTATTCCCCCTTACCATAGACATTTGCTTGGCCAGCTACTTCTTATGTCCCTGGGTCTCTGGTCAAAGACATCCCCACTGACTAATCATCCAAATAGCACCCTTCCCATCATCCCTGACATTAATTTGTTTTTCTCCATAGCATTTATGATTGCCTAACAGTATATTATATTCCCTTATTCTCAGACTTTGAAGTGCATCAGAATCATCTGGGCACTTGCCAAAACAACAGATTTCTATCCTAATCCCCAAGAATTCAAGAGGTCTTGGATGGTGCCCAGTATCTGCATTTAACCAGATGATTCTATTTCAGTGGACTGCAGATAGGTACATGGACTCTTCATCCAGTCAAAGAAATGTTACCCTCCATGCTTGGCCACCTGGGAGGTAAATGATACATTCTCAAAGAGGAGGAGTCTCTTTTAAGGGAGGGCTTTTATCACATGGAACTTCACCTGACTTGACCAGGGGAAAAGTGCCATCTGGGTGGGCAGCTTGGTTCTCTAGAACATTTCTGAGCTACTCTCACTGTTCAAATCTTATTCCTAAAACCATAAAGTCATTGTGTGATGTTTGAGTATGTTACTTTGCCCCTGTGGGCCTCCATTGTCATTTGCATGACATGTAACATAAGATTATGTTGAATTAGGTGTTACCCCTGGTCCCTCTCAACCCCAGGGAGTCTTAACTATAGACACTCACTCTACAGTGCTTATACCCTTAAGCAATAACATGAACTAAGAAGCCAAATGCTCAGAAACAAAGAGGTTTGTTACCAAAAAGGAAGTCTCATTACAGGCTTGCAGAACTATGTAAAACTTCCATGCCACCAAATTGCCGGTTAAAGAAAAGCACTTTCAAAAGCTGAGTCTTGCAAGGGAGCTTTAAACATTTGACCATAAACATTTCTCTGTTTATGATCAAATTTCTGTGTTAAGGGCTAAGAACCTGAGCAATGGTAACTATACTATAAAAAAATTTCAAAAGAAGCCACCACAAATGGAACAATTAATGCAGAAATGCTATATTGTAATCATTAGTAGTAAACATCACAAATGCTCAGAACTCTAGCTACAAAAAAACAGAAGAATATAATATCATTTGGCAATATATCACAATTTGCCAAATAGTGCAATTTTTGTTAAGACATTCAAGGGAGAGAAATTAATAGGAGGAAAACGTCTACTCAAGACTACAGCACCAAGACGATGTGAATCAGGGTGGTGAAAGAGCTAGAGAAAGGGTCCTCACCTCCTTTATTCAGAAAATATTTGTTGGGTCAAGTATTATGCTGGGAACTGGAGTTATAGAGATGGTTAGACAGGTTGGTCCCTGTCCTCAAGGAACTAAGAACTACAAACAGACAGTAGCAACACAGTTAGTAATGACATCAAGGAGACTACAGTCCAGTCTGCTGGGGGAAAGGCCAGACCAGGTTCCCAGGAGGCGGTACTGGAACCACAACTTGAAGGATGAGTAAGTGTTGTCCAGTAAAATGTCCTACCTACCAAGTAAGAGAAAACAATTCGTGAACATATTGGTTGTGTTATTTTCTTAGCATTTTTCTCTTAACCCCTGAGATTGCTTTGAATATGAATTGGCTTTGTGACTGACTTTGGCCAGTAGAATGCCACAGAACTGATGGTGTGCCAATTCCTAGCATCATCTTCATAAGGCTTTGCACATTTCCATCACTATCTCAAACTCCTGCAACCACCATGTGAATGAGCCCAGGCAAGCTTTCTGAAGGCTGGGCAACAGCTGGGAAAAGAGTCATTCTAAACCAGCCAGTCCCCAGACAATCCGCCAGCTGACCACGAACGCATAGCCGAATGCAGCCAAGACCGGCCTGATCTGGCCAAGATCAGTAGTTTTTTTCCCAGTCAACCATACACTTGTGAGCAATAATAAATGTTTGCTGTTTTAAGCCACTAAATTTTGGAATGGTTTCTTATACACTAAGAGAGGTCCTTCCAATTCGAATTTACAATAATGCAGTGCATGTGCCCTAAATCAGCACCACAGGATGAAACAAAAGGCTACAGAGCACACACATACAAAATTCTTATTATTGCTTATTTATAAATACCCACCACCTTCATCACCTCCCCTGCTCGTTCCTGATCAAATACAGCAAACGAATCCATAGTTATCTCACAAACGCAACCTCCTAGAAGAGCCCACTAAAAAGAGAATCCCTTTGTCTGACTTAAATACATTTTGTAACATGACACAATATACATAAATGACTAACATAAAATGTTGGATTTCTTTTACTGCCTATGTTGACTTGTAGCTGAGCTGTTGCTTGGTTTTGATTGTCTCGTACAGCCTCCACTCCTACCACCTGGCTTTGAGTACAAATATACAATGCAAATTTCCCATAACTGCATTAAATTTAGTGCAAGTGGCCATTGAGACAATTTAATTATCTGAGTGTCCAACTACTAAGTATTATTTTAGGGGATTTAGGTACAGCTACACATACAGAGATAGATCCCCATGGTCTCTCTATTTTTGCATCTTACTGGCTCATTAATTCTTTATTCCTCCAGAAATCAGAAAATACAGTTTTCCTCTTCAAGAAGAGAATGTGAAAATTTTCAAAAATGCTGTAAGTCCTTTTCTGACCAGTCTTGATTAAAATAACCCATCAGTTATATTCATAAAAGCAGAATGTGATAATGACCCTTTTAAAAGCAGTTAGGTCCCTAGAGCCTCTCCCCCTCCTTTGCCCCTGAGAGTCTGCTCCCCCTCCTACATGCCTTAGGGGTCTGGAGCAATGCTCTCCACAGATGATAAGGAAAGGATTTCTGTGTTGGGGATTCCAACAGCAGGCAAATGAGGAAGAACCAAACTGAAAATAGCAAAGTCAATGAAGTCAATGAAGTCAAAGTCAATGAAGTGATGTGACTCATGAAGACCACCTTTATCTTTGTTACCTTCTTGGCTGTCAGACACTTGGCAGCCAAATCTTTATCCTACAGGCTAGAAACTAGAAGAATAATGCTTAAAAATATCTGACTAGCCAATGAGGAAACACATAGAGCTATTGACATTGGAGGTGTAACCATCAGGGCTCAGTCAGGAAATCAGAGCCACTGAACCTGTCAGAGGAGCGATGAGCCTATTCTAGGAATTAGAGCTGGGAAAATAGAAGTATAGTGGAGGAGTCTCAGAGGTTTCGAGAAAGTCATTAGCCACGGTGGCAGACAGAATAGTGGCCCCCAAAGACAGCCACATCCTACTCCCCAGAACCCATGAATATGTTATTTGACAGGGCAAAAGGAACTTTGCTGATGGGATTGTGTTAAGGATTTTGAGATGGGGAGATTATCCTGGATTATCTGGGAGAAGGGGAGTAATGTTATCCAGAAGCCCTTATAAGACATGGGCAAGAGGATCAAAGTGAGAAAAAAGCAGATGTGAAGACAGAACTGGGGGGTGAAGTGATGTGATGTACTTTGAAGATGAAGGAAGAAGCCAGGAGCCAAGGTACTATTTTACTCTAGTAACCTCTTGGAGCTGGAACAGGGAGGGGAAAGGATTTTTCTCCTGAAATTTCCAGAGGGAAACACCTTGATTTTAGACTCCTAAGCTCCAAAACTGTAAAAGAACAAATTTGTGTTGTTTTAAGCCACTAAATGTGTTGTAATTTGTTACTGCAGCCATAGAAAACACCTACAACAATTTAAGGCATGGGCATGGATGAAGCATATGAGAAATTTTCAGAAAAAGTAGATGCTTGGCCACCCAAGAGGAATCGTAAATGGGGAGCTTATGGCAGGTCCATGGAGGCTACAGCCTCTGCAGAAACTGCAGTCAAGTATTTGGAGGCTTGTGGTCACTCTCAGGCAATGGCGTAAGAGGCTAGAGCCTACTGGGCATCTCTGCATCCCTATGGCAGTGTCTCTGATCACTCTAACCTTCTGACAGTAATGGCTCCTGCTTCATCTCTGCTTTCCAAATTTTGTGCAAGTTTCTTTCTTAGCCAAAGCTAATCATTCAGAAAAGGAGGTTCTGGAAGAAGTAATTCCAAACCTTAAATAGAAGCAGTAATGCCAAGGTGATAAAATACAACCAAACCCCAGAAGTTTCCCTACAAAGGGTTCAGATAGCTCACCCCTTAACACAGCTCAAAGTCAACAAACCCTACCTTTATGTTTACAGCTTCCAATAAAAGTTTGGTTTCTCCCCCTTAAAAATAAGCAGATAGATATGAATTATCAAACATCTAGGGAAAGCTTTGAACATGAAAACTAAATATCAAAACATAAAAGTCACTATCAAAATAAAAAAACAACTTGAATAGTGACTATACACAGAGAAGAAAATATAACACAAAAATAATAATTGAAATTATGGTTTATGTAAAGAATTAAGAGAAAAATATTGCATCTATGAAATATTGATAGGCTGCTTTAGAAAAATAAACATTCAAAAACTAAAGGGAGCTTTTATAAATTTAAATATGCTATCTGAAATGAAAAACTCAACAGAAAAATTAAAGAAATTTAATTGAGAAAATTTTTCAGCAAGAAGAGTATAAAAAAGAAAGAAATTCAAATATCTCATGTAGTTACTCATGTGGGAGCTTAAAAATGTTGATGTCGTGGAGGAAGAGAGTAGAATGATAGTTACGAGAGGCTAGGAAGGATGTGGGTATTGGGGGTCGGGGGGTGAAGAGAGGTTGGTTAATGGGTATAAACACAGAGAGCAGAGCAGGGTGACTATAGTTAGCAACATTGTACTGTATATTTCAACATCGCTAGAAGTGAGGACTTGAAATGTTCTCAACACATTGAAATGACACACACTCAAGGTGATGGATATCCTTAATACCCTGATTTATCATTACACATTCTATGCATGTAACAAAATACCACTGTGCCCCATAAATACGTATTTTACAAATATTATGCATTAATAAAAAAAAGAGATGGAAAGTGGGAGAGAAAATATACAAGTTAGAGAACCAGAGCAGAAATCCTGTCATCAGAGTAAGAGGAATCCCAGAAAGAGAACAGAGAAAATATAGCAAAAAGAAAAGAAAATTAATAAAATAATTTAAGAATGGTTCCCAGAACTGAGGACATGAGTCTTCAAATTGAAAGGGCCCAGACCACAGAACAACAGCACAATGGATAAAAATCATCCCACATCAAGTAACTTCATTATAAAGTTTCAGAATAGTAGAGCCAAAAAAGAGATTCTCCAAGCTTCCAGAGATTTAAAAACAGCATCAACAGCGGGCCAAATGCAAGGGATTATATGTCAGAATTGCTTCATATTTCTGAATGGCAATGTTGGAAGACAGAAGAGAAATGCCTTCAAAATTCTGAAGGTGAATTATTTCCAACATATAACTCTATGCAGCCAATCTCTCAATCAAGGAGGAAATAAAGACATTTTCAGACATACAAGGTTTCAAACATTTACCTCACCTTTTCTAAGACACAGGAAGTTTTATTCCATCAAGATGAGGAAATAAACCAGAAAAAGGAAAACAGAGAATAAAAAAAAGAGGAGCTCCAACACAGGAGAATATTGGAGGAGCCCTCACAGACAACAGAAAGGGAAAGACTGGAATGGTGGCAACGCAGAGGCCAGTGAGGCACCCGGCCCTGGTGGGAGCAGCAGGACGCAAGAGAAAGACCATCTCCCACCGAACTGTGTCTGGCCTGACTGTACTCGGAATGAGGTTATGACATGTTCCACCAAGAAGGAAACCAAGAAAGAGGAATACACTTGGACCAAGAAACAAGGGCATTCAACTAAGAAGGCAAAGGGTATTCCTGGGATGACAGTTTGGCAGCCCTCGGATGTCATCTGTGTGGAAGACCTTGAGAGCATGCAGGGCATAGCGAAGGCCTTCAGGGATGTCTCCAAGAAAAAACTGGAGCTGAAGGATTACCTGATATGATTAACTTCATAAAATACTGGGTTAAGAAACTATTAGAAGGTATGAGAAGAATTTGCAATAAGTATCGAGAACACTAAGTAAATTTTAAAAAGCAATTATTAATTTCAGGAAAAAACCCAAAAGAATGAAAATATAATCATAATGCATTATAAAGTTGGCCAGCTTCCTACTGTCAGCATTTGCATTTCTTTACAGAAGATTTTCCATAAAGCTTCAGAAGGTCATGCTGCTTGCCCACAGCAGGCCAGTGCCAGGGAATTAACAACCCCTGGGAGCAGCCTTCAACAAATGACTGACAAGCGCCGGTATGTAGACACCCTGATTCCCTTGCCTTTTAGGTGGGTGACACTGAATGGTGTGTTCTGCACCATTTCCCAGAGTTTTCCTCACTGGATTAAGCTCCACTTACCCACGGTGGTAACTGCTTGATAATGCACCCTTAATTACTGCCTTCCCTTCTGTTTATCACTTCCTTACCTCCCTACTGGTGTTCCTGTGCCTCCCAAATAAACTACTAGTACCTGAATCTTTGTCCTAGGGTCTGCTCCTAGGGGACGCAGACATTGCAGTTTCCACCTGTGAAGAAAATTTGCATAGGCACAGTAATATTAGCACTGAATCCCGTTAACTATTATTTGGAATATAGTTATATCTGGAGTATATATTCCAAAATTTGGAATATATTTATATGTGGAGAGGAGAAAATAGAGGGGGATGGTGACATTAAGGAGTGAAATTCTCACCTACCATATTAAAAACTCAATGGATTATTTCTCAAATGGACAAAAGAGTGCAGTATTCACATATTATTTAAAATCATGGAGATCTATAAATGCCTGAAGAGAGTGGAGATGTCAGGACCAGGAATTGTATATTTTATAAACCCTTTAATATTATTTGGCATTTTAATATTACTATTTTTTTTTTTTTAGAGACAGGATCTTGCTCTTTTGCCCAGGCTAGAATGCAGCAGCATGATTATAGTTCACTGCAACCTCAAATTCCTGGGCTTAAGGGATCCTCCTGCCTCAACCTCCAAAGTAGCTGGCACTACAGGTGCATGCCACCATGCTGGCTAATTTTTTTTTTTTTAATTTTTTGTAGAGACAGGGCCTTTCTATGTTGCCCAGGCTGGTCTCAAACTCCTGGCCTCAGTGATCCTCCTGTCTTAGTTTACTAGTATCCTGGGATTACAGATATGAGCCACTGCACCTGGCCCATACTATTATTTTTAATAGCATTACTACTAGCATGTACTATTTTGATATAATTTAGTTGAGGGGGAAAAAACAAAGAGACAAGAAGAAAGGAAGGAATGAAGGAAGGAAAAAGGGAGCGAAAGAGAGGAGGAAGTTAAAAAAAGAGAAAGACAAGTCTAGTTCTCTTAGAAATATCAAAACATTTTACAATTAAAACTGCCTTTCCTTGGCTGGGCTGTAACTCCTTCACCCAAAAGCTTGTGTTAAAACCACAGCTAGGAAAATATATTTAGAGAACCATGAAGTCATAGAACATGGCTATTGTAGGAAATAGTTTTAGACAATGAAATACGTCTGCTATTACTTAAGTTGTAAATGAACTCATTAGTGTGTTTATGTGTGTGTGTTTTTCTCATTCTCTCTCCTTTTCCATGTCCCCCACCCCCAACATAATGTTTTTCCTGTACTTTTCAAGTTAAAAAACTACCACTGGCTCATAAAAGTTTTTTCCTTCATCCCTTCAAAAGCATGTTCTAAGGAAATACTGTCCATGAGGTGAGATTCAAGTCTTCACTGGTTTGGGCTACAGCAGGTACAAAAAAATAAGACAGAGTTTGCTCTTATGAAACCTACATCCTATGTCAGAGTCTGATGATAAGTTAACAAATTTAAACAACCAAGATACTGATTATGACATTAGGGCATTTGTCATAATAGGATGTAACTGTAAATAGTAGGATGTAACTGAGAGCAAGTGTGAAGGACTCACGTAGACAGGGCAGTGAGTGTGGCCTTGCTGAGGACTGCAGATAACTCTGGAAGGACATCCCCAGAGTCCCCAGCACCAAGAGCCAGGGATCAGGATGGGCATTTCAACATATCTGGGGTTACAACCACCACAGAAGAATAATGGTTGGGGAAAGAAACTTAAGCAAGGGGGAAAAGGAAGGCAGCTTCAGTGGGAAGAAGGATGGGACAAGGGTAACCTACGGTACAGTTTTACTAAGCACTGACTGCTAGCTCTCTGCTAAGAAGCCCCTGCTAACAACAACAGAACAGATTTCCTTAATAGTCATACAGAAGCAAAACTACTACCTTTGAGTTTATTTTTATCTTTACACTTAACATGAAAGAAAAGGCAATAAAAGGAAGCACTAAACACGTTGTCTAAAACCAAAAGTACCCAGGAAAGAAGCAAAATGATCACGTATTTATATATAAATTCATTATGTATCCCACATGCAATATAGAGTGTACATTCAACTGCTAGAGATATCTGAATATTAGGTAAAATCCTCCAAGTTCTCACAACCAACAGTTCTGATTAAAATACTCTGAATTATCTTGTCTCTGAAATAGAAGTAATGATCTGTTCTTTCTTCCCAGGGTGTTGAAACTTAAGGAACCTTAACTTCCTTTAATTAATTCATTTCCTATCTGCCTCAAGTCAAAGACTTATGTGGCGTGCAAGCAAAATATTGCAGCCATTTTTCCTGGTAATAACCTCATTGTCAGCTAGCTGGCTTGTAGTTTAGGGATTCATGCATAATTTCATATCTCAACATAGTGCTCATTTTTCACAGTTTTAGATCAGAGACGAGGATGTGCCCGTGAGCTAAATCAATGCCACAACAAGTGATGCCGTTTGGAAAAATTACCCCTGCTTTTCTAGAGTCACCTACTTA
The DNA here is from genome assembly GCA_963574885.1 of Lepilemur ruficaudatus. Classification (NCBI taxonomy): domain Eukaryota; kingdom Metazoa; phylum Chordata; class Mammalia; order Primates; family Lepilemuridae; genus Lepilemur; species Lepilemur ruficaudatus. The sequence goes on along the minus strand of CAUYRT010092214.1, from coordinate 28,667 downwards.
AAACTGATGAGTAATCACAAATTTTCAGTCTAAACAATCTGGAAAAGGCAAAACTATAACTAAACAGGAGGTCATAAATCTAAAACTCTAAGGTAATTGTAAAATCACATGAATTTTACCAAACCCTCATTTAGGATCTGAGACTGAAAAACTTTTTTTAGTTTTTGATATTTACCGCTTGTTAGGGGCCAAGCAGTGCCTTTAAGATTTCTCTGGGCTTCTTAAAAGAAGTTTTTAAACTTCCTGCTTTTGTCTGTTTGCCCAGCCACAGATCCTCAGCTCACCTGTCAGCTATGCTCTGGCTTCCACGCTCCCAGGCTGACGTTCTTATTCATTCACTCAATAACGAGTCAGTCAGTCACTTCCTTATTTATTCCACAAATGCCTATTAAACCACTACTCTGGGCTCGCATTGTCTTAGGAAATGGGAGTACAACGGAGTAGGATGGAAAGGACCCGGGCTCTGGTGGCATTTGCATTATGGTGGGGGAAGACAGGCAGGAAACAAGTATACAAACTATGAAGAAGGTGACATCAGAGGTAATGGGATGGGAATGACTGAAGAACAGGGTGAAGCTTTAGACTGAGTGATCAGGGAAGGCCTCTCTGGGGATGTGACATCTGGTCTGAGACACAAATGATGAGAAGGAAACGGCCACTTGGAGTGAGCAGGTCAAGCATTCCAGGCAGAGGGGAGCACACGTGCAAAGGCCCTGAGGTGGAAAAGAAACAAAAGGCAGTAGAGCTGGATGAAAAAAATTTCCAATTCCCAAACGTCATTGTTTTTATCAGTTACAAAACAATGTGTATGGGGTTGGGAGGTATTATTCAAAGTCAGGGAGGCTATTCCCCAAAATGCTAACCGTCATTTTATGGGTGGTAAAAACATGGTCAACTTTTATTCTCTTTTTTTCCATTTCTTGCCATCTCTAATTCTTCTACAATTAGTATTAATACTGATGTAATAAAAAGTGTTACGAAAAGTTCTGTTTACTTTCTTAAAAACAACAAAATATAAATTCAGAGAATAAATGACCATTTTATCCATTTAGTAAACCTCACTTACTTAGCTTTTTTAGATTCAAAACCTGGGATAATTCCAGACACATTGGACTGAAGTTTGCTTTGCTATCATCTATGAAAATAAATTATTTGGACATAATTCAAAGAAAGTGATTAGTCCAGTGAAGGGTTAAAACCATAAAATTATTTTCAAGTTACTCTTTTCTAGACTTCCTGTTTAAACATCACATGTGCTGAGACAAATGGTTGTCTACATACATTCCTTACAAATAGCCGAGCCCCAGTCTCTGCCCATGGGTCATCTCCTATGCTCAAGAATGATAACACTGTAATTCCGTAAAAATGGTTGTTTAATTCAGCCTTTTACCAGGTCCTACTTTAGTCTTTGCCCCAGTTAAGGAATTCTCAATGAATTTTATTGTGTTTATTAAATTGGGTGTGTTAAAAACCACTAAGAAGCCATACATGCCTAATTATAAAAGCTAGAATTCTACAGTCTGAGAGTAGGTATGTAATTCTGGAAAATAAACAATTCTAGTTTCAGGCAGGTCTGCACCAGTAACCAGACACCACAGCGACAGAGCACTGGAAGTGGCCACGTCGGAGGGCAGGCGGTGGCAGCACTGGTGGGCGAGCAGGGGGGCTGGGAGAGGACACGAGAAAGGAGGCAGTCTGAAGAATGTGTTCCTGGAGAGGCATCAGGTAAGAGGCAGCGCAAAGCATCAGGCTTGATGTAACCAGCAGCTTGAGGGTACATTTGTGTTTTCATCAACCTCCCAGTTCCTGGAGCACCGCCCCAAGGGGCTGCTATGGCACCTGCGATCTTGGAAGGTCCCACTATGGTCATAGACTTGTGGCTCCCAAACTTGCCTCATTCTCACTGTCATCTGGATTTTTCTGAAAATAGGGATTCCTGGACTCCGCTCCCACAGACCATGATTCAACAGGTCTGGGTTGGAGCCTCAGAATCTGTTTGCAAATCTCCCCCAGGTGATGCAGCAAGGTTTGGGAGGCCGGCTGAGCTTAAGAGGGGCACAGCTGACAGGCCCTCAGTTTGGCAAGGCATCCCAGAGGTATAACTTTGCAGGAGCTGAATGGCAGTCAGCACCCAGAGCTGGTACTTTCTTGCTAAGTGAAAGAGTCTTGCAGCACAAAGAATCTTTTCACATGAGCTGAAAAGGGCTTGGCATAAGGGATGCTTTACATTTCCAACCTGGCTGATCATCAGAATTGTTATTGCTAGTATATTATTTTAATTCAGAGTCCCCACACCAGAGTCTGATTCAGTATGCCCTGGATGAAGTCACAACATTTTAACATCTCCAATGGGTGGTTTAGGAACCACCAGGTTTAGGACCCATTGCTTTAGACTAGTAGTCCTAAAGCTTTAGAGTGCATATACCTCTTGAGCACTAATTAAATAAGCAACATCCTAGCCCCACCTTCAGAGATTCTGATTCCGTAGTTTAAAGAAGGACCCAGGAATTTCTATTTTCAATAAGCAACCCAAGCAATTGTCTTGCAGAAAATTCTAGTACTGCCCTTTCAGAAATACTGATCCAGAACAACCACAGATCCCATCTTCTCTCTCACACCACTAAGCTAATGGTGATCCATACCTCCCAGGAACCTTTCATTCGAAAGTAGAGAAGTAAAAGACTTGATATCAATATTTCTTTAATGTACACCATAGTATGCATCTGCCACAATGAATCCTTTTCACAGGCAGATTTGTCAAAAAGGACGAACACCTTGGCCAGCCACATGGCCATCGACCTCAGGGCTTGAACAGCACTGGTAGGGCTGTCACAGGGAGGCTGGACCTGGACTGAGTTGGGAGGGAGAGAGCAGCTCATAACTGAAAAGGAAGGCCAGTGGTAGGGCACCTCATTAGGCACTACTTAGTAGGGCAGCATGAGACTATAGACAGGAGATAAAGACCACGATTTGAGGAGAACAGGAGAAGGAAGGACACAAAATACTAGGTGGGAGAGAGAGCTACGGCTGTGGTGCCAGATGTGAACAAAGCAAGGCTGCTGTACATTGGCCAAGCGGCACGCAAGTGGAGCAGCTTAATTAAAGGTGAATGACAAACCTGAGCCAGGGTGGGGAGATCGTGGTGTTTATGAATTTAGCAGTTGCGTTTTCCACCAGCCAGTGGTATTTTCTGAGCCATGGCTTTTTGAATCTGGCACTCAGGCTGGTGGGTCAGAGCGAAGCAATCAGCCAGTGAGTGAGCCTGCTACCTGCGGGCAGACACGCGGCAACACGAGCATGCTGCTCTTACTCATTGCTTCTGTGGTAAGTATTCACACCAAGAAATTAAAAACTAGAAAATCAACACTTAGGGGTGCTGACATACATGAAGAAAAAGAGAAGCAATCAAAGATGGTAATGGTTACATTTCTCATTATCTACTAGCAAACTCTGGTATATGTTGACCTCCACGTGAGTGTGGATATCATGAGTCTACTTTCTGAGAGAAGCGTTAACTGTGTGTACTGAAGCAAACCAAACACCCATACTGATGAGTCTCACCTTCAATTCATTATATGAACCTTAAGTGGCCTCTGGCAGTGCCCAGACATCATAATCTTCCTCCTACTCCTTTCACTGTTCCACTCTCCACACCATATCTTCTCTCTTCAAACCTTCAGGACACCCCATCCATCTCTCAGCATTGAGCTTACTTCCTATTTCGCCAATACCACATTCAATCTTTTTACTTTTCTGCTGCATAAGCACCTGTAAGCTATTATCATGAAAAATTGTCTTTTTGGCTTCATAAAAATCAAAGAACCAGGAAATAAAACCATATCACAATTGGTTTTGATTATACAGTAGTCTTTGGAACCCAGGTCTACAAAGGCCCCAAGCAGGTGTGAAATGATTGAATATTTTTCTCTGATAGGAAATATCGTATTTTCCAGCTTTCTTCTTCTTGGCAAATAGCAACATGATGCATTTAATTGCTCAAGCAAAACCTGCAGTGCTCACTCCTTTTCCTCTCTGTCCCTCACCCCTCACATCCAATCCATCAGCAAATTCTTTGTTCCAAAACATGTCTTGGAGCCATGCATTTCTCCCTACCTCTCCTCTCCCCTACCTGACCCCACCCCACCCTCTCTTGCAGAGACTGCAGCAAGTGGCCTCACCTGAATTCTTGCTCTCCTCCAATTCACTCTCCACACAGCAGACCAATGATCATTTCAAAACATAAATTAGCTCATGTCGCATCCATGCCTTGAAGACTTCACGTGGTGGCATACAGGTAATGATGGCAGATTAAACACACATATTTAATTGCGTTTTGCCTTATGCCTTTTGGATGTCAGGCTTATGTCATAAGAAATAGACCTGTGATCTTATCTTCACAAGTTTAACAGTCAGCACAATGCCTGAAACATCATTAATCTGTCAATAAATGTGTTAAATGAATGAAATGTTTTCCCTGATTACACCAACTATCACAGTTTTAGACACAAGACTCTTGCCACATAAGAAGGTGGTCTATGTTTTAAAAAAAAAAACATATTTTAAATTATAAATTTCAGGGTTGTAAATATCCTGCTACCCAAACAAAGACCTCTGGGCACAGCTGATGTTTACCAACACCCAACCGGAGAGGAAGCAAGGAATTAGCACAGGCAAAACTGGAAGGTCTTTGATATATTTCTTTTCACTCATCACCTCTCTTCTCTGTACCATTCTCTACAGCCCTTGTTTGAGACCTCCAGTGCCTTCCTGCTTTCCTCAGCCCATCTTCTTCCCAGATTAGAGAATTACCTTACGTCCATGCCTTACTCTTCAGGATGAATAAATAAAGTGCTGTCTTTTTCATCAGAGCATCCCTCCCTGTCTTTTATCTCTAACCATAGAAAGAAAAATTGTTTTGTCCTTTGTTAAACAGGGTTTCAAGACTCTCCCTCAAAGAGCCTGTGTCCAGGGCTGAGGCCCCTCAGATCCTGCCCTCCACACACACAGAAGAGAGGGATGGTGCTTGTGGGATATGTCCAGTGCCTTCTCCCTGAGCTCTGTGCTAGCACAATGCCTTCCCTCTGTGTAGACCCTAGACTCTGCTGGGGTTCAAGCGTGCTGCGGAACTCAGAAATAGGCTTCCCCAGAGTCCTGGCATAAGGAAATGATCAGCCAGTAAGGGAGAGGGTGGGAATGATCAGAAACTGGTCTTAGTGGAAGGAGAGACAGAGAGGTCATAAGAGGAGGGTAATTCTGAGGACTGCAAGTGTCTGAGGCTTTCTGCTGATCCATCCCCTGTTGACTCCAGCCTAGGTCGGGGGAAGAAAGGCCTGGAAGGCCACGTGAATGAGCTGTTTCATGTATGACTCTGCAAGCCATTGGAGCCCCTCCACAGAGGGCAACATGAGGTGGAGAGAGATGCTCTCCCTGTTTCCCGCCTGTGAGCTCTAGCACGTCCACGGTGGTTTGTGGTAGGACATGACGGAACTCAGAAGACACAAGCCAGAGAGAAGGAGGAAAAAACAGCAGAAGCTGTGCGAAGGCTGACAAGGCTTGCTTATGACCACACAGGAGACACATCCCAGGGACTTCCAGAGATGCCGAGGAACCATCACAGGGCCGGGCCTGCAGTAGGCAGGTGAAGACAAAATCATCAGCTGCTGTACCTATGTTTAAAGCATGTGGTAAGCCTGGGGACAAGAGATGCATAGGTTCAGCTACTTCCCCCCTCCCAACCGGCTCTTGCTTCTTTTCTCCTGTCTCCTTCACTGAAGATTGTGTGCCCTCTGAGGGGAGAGGGACAGTGTCACCTTCCCACTAGCTCAGTTCCTGCTGGAGGCAGGTGCTCAGTAGGACATGTGTGATGGATACATAAATAAACAGAGGAATGTACCACACCACCTTAGTAAAAGAAAGTATTGCACAAAATCTTCAGACAAAAGACATTTCTGATGTTTATTTTCAATTTATGCAACAAGAAGTTAAATTTAAAACTGTGTCCTACTAATTACCTGCCCTCTCTTCCATGTCTCTCAGATTCTACAGCTAAAGGTGCAGATGATTCCCTTATCAGTTGCTGACTCGGTGTCTTTTTCAGAGCTTACACTGTTGACATGACAGAAGGGCTGGAGGGGGAAAACCATGTCTAAGCAGAAAGACTTTGTTCAGGCAAGTCCCTCCTTAAGCACAGCTTGCCAAAGAAGCTCTGATTGGGGATGGCACCCTGGAATAGCGTTGCTGGGGTTTGGGGTGAGAACTGACCACTGTGCCTGCTAATGGGGCCCTGATCCTGTTATATGGGGAGAAGAACCATTTTGTGTCACAGTGACCTGGTTCATGTTCAAGCATTTCTGTTGACTAACTGCATGACTAGGAGCAAATCTCCTAACTTGTCTGGGTCTCATTTCCTCATTTCCTAAGATTTTATAATAATGTCCATATTACCTACATTATAAACATTGTTATTGGATCAAACAAGAATCATATACTAAGTTGCATGTAAAAAGTATATGTATGTACACATACATATATATGTATACATCAATATATACATACATATAAATACGCACACATTAGGCCAATAGTATCATGACAAAGAGCAATTATCACTAAAATCAGAAAGTCTTGTCTAGTTTCTCAGAATTGTCCCACCTTATTGCATCTTTGGTATGGATATATTCCAATCCCTTTTTTTTCCTCTCAACATCAAACTTTCAGAGCCTATTAAATACCTCTGAGAACAATGTCCTTTGTTATTTTCCTTGAAATTAGTTGTATTCTTACAAATGGCCAGTCATTTCAGCACTAAATCAAAACAGGTTCATGTTGTAAAAGAATAAAAAAGAACTTTTTCTTTGCATTAGTTACTGATCAGTGGAGTAATGGCCTACACTTACTCACACAAAGACATAATGGATAATTTAAAAAAAGAAAAAACAACATTGTGACCAAGCAGTACTCAGACTTTAGAAACCATTAAATATTGTAGAATAGAATAGTCCAAAAGCACTTAATCATTCCTGTAGCTTTTTAGAATCTATAGTTAGAATTTTTTATTTTATTTTTTTATTTTTTATTCTTTATTTATGTGCTTTTATTTCTATGCAATCCCTGCAAGCTCCAGGCTCTATGTTTTTCTCTTTTAATGAATGCTTATTTCCTATGTCTGTGTTGCATAGTCCAACATGGTTTGATTTGCCTCAAGGTCAAAATACTGTCTTGATCACTGTGCACAGAATTAACCAAGACTGACAGGACTATTAATGGTGCTTATCACTTACATAAGAGGGAGAAAGAGTGCCGGGCTTGGCTGCGGGGTGTTTTCTGAATCTGGGATAAAAAGATCACCCCCAAAACACGGAAGGTTGTTTACAAGCTTTGGAGACAAAGCTTTTCACCACTTGGCCCAGGACTCCCTGTTCCAGGTAACTGGAGGTGCATAACTCCCTGTTAAATACATACCTGGTGGGATATCACGACCAACCTATTTCCAGAACCACAATAACAGGCACTTGCCACCCGCTGGAGGGAGGAGTGGGCACTGTTAGCTGATGTGCTCCCTTTCTGTACCAATAATAACTACAGAAGCAGCTCTGAGACTTGTACATTTTTAAAATGATAAGGAGAAAATCAGCTCTATAGTCTCTACATCTCTGGCACCCAAGTAAGGAGAGAGTTACTGATTTTCTTTGTTCATATCAAACTATAGTGGAAATTCAATGAAGTTTTAAAAGAACAAACATCTTTCAGAGGGCATGGACTCACCAGGACAGGTTGTTTTTACCCAGGTCTTAGGAAAGCAGTTTTTAAAATTGGGAAAATAAAATGGTTTTATATTTTACTCCGGATTCTGGATTGTGTGTCTCAAAACATAATGTCACATGAAGCTTTAAGTCATATAAACTTTCATTGTTGTTAACATATTTGGGATAGAGAAGCCAAAGTAATGATAATCACATCACCCAAATTAACAGAACAACATTCAGGTTGCAACTTCTACAAATTTACTAGAACTTGGGCTAAATATGCATTATCTTTGCTGACTCTGATCGATATCATTATACTTTCTCTTAATGTAGCAATCCTCGTGGAGTCTGTTTGACTTGCAGAAACACTGTGGCATCATTACCTTGGATTGCAAATGCTGCTTTCATGGCTTCAGCATCATCAGTCACCTGGCCTTGACACTCTAATTCTATCTCTACAGCTTGCCTTGCCATTGTCAACAAATAGTTCTGATTATACTGTTCCAGTTCCACTCTGGTGGAAAAAGGAATAAGCCCCTGGAAAAATAAGCATTTGATCCTCCAGGTCATCATGCAAAACCTAAAATCTCTTCATATTGAGGATGCCGATGGAAAGAACTCAGGCTTTGGACAAACAGCTCTGGGCTTAAACTTCGCTCCACTACCTTCCAACTGGGCAACCAGCTGCAATTTTCAATTTCTCTGAGAGTCAATTTCATCATATGCTAAATGAGGATAACATCGCCTAATCTGTCCAAAAGTGGGAGAATTAAAAGGCAATAACAAGTCAAAAGTCCAGTATCTCTCCCCAGCCCCACCCTATCTCCCCACACAGAGTCTACTTTGCCCCATTCATGCACAGGGTTAGCCCTAGATGATCTTTCTGAACAACAGTTTTATCATCTGTTATTCGTTCTAGTTTTCACCAAAACCCAAGGACCAGATGCACAAATATATCTGGCTTATTTCTAACCATCTCACCAGTGCCTAGAGCTGTTCATGAAACATTCAGGCACTCAGAAAACATTTAATGAAGAAACAGAAACAAATGTCAGCACAAACTCCAGGACACCCAAAGCTGCTCAGAAACATGGCATGTCTATGTTCACACCAACTTTCAGTAGCAGACTACTGCAGCCAGCAGTTCTTACCTTCAAAGACTTTCTTTGATCTTCATTTCTCATCCAACATCCTTCCTATAAATACTAGAAATTTTGATGATTTCATCAACAACCAATCAGAGCCTTGGATCACCATCAACTGGTTAGGGTTACCATCCTGAGTCAATCAAGTTCCAGCTTAAAGTAAATAACATTTTATTTCACTGACTTATTGGATAAACTAAGATAATTAAAATAGTAGACTTCAACTGTACTTATGAGGACCCCCAAAGGCCAGGAGACCCCAAATTTATAGCCACATACTACACACGAACTGTTTTCCAGAGCCAGAAGCAAAATCCCAAAATGGGTTGAACCATATGAAATTTTCATTTTTATATTTTGAAAACAGTCATATGTTAACAATTCCATATAGTTAATCTAGTACCTCACTGAGCACCAGTTAATGAACCCTGAATGTTGCTCTCCCACAGAAAGAATGTGATCATGTCACTTCTCTCCTTGAAAAATCTTCCATGGCTGCTCATTCTGTATAAACCCTGTGGCCAGCACTGTAGACTGTTCTCGCCCCCAGCCCAGCCTCTCTCTGGATCCCCCCTTCCTCCCTCTGCAGGTAGCCTGTGATGCCACAGCAGTAGTGGCTGATCCCTGAGCCCACCATGCATTCTCTCACCCCAGGGCTTTGATCAAGCTGCGGCATCTATGTGGAATGTCCTGCCTCTCTCCACTACCTGACTCGTGCTTGCTGTCCTTTCAAGATGAAAGTGAGAGGATACCACCTCTCCCGAACTTTCCCTAGCCCCTTCCTGCACCACCACCCCCCGAGTCAGAATTCACCTCTGCCTGACCTCCACTTTGGTACTTAATATAACATACCTTATATCATATAACATATCATGGTATGTTATATTAAGTGGACATCTAGGTTTAATTCTTCAACAGGCTTAGTCCCTATCAAAGAAGAAACTGACTTTATCCATCTCATCTCTATTACACTTAGCACATAGTAGGTGGTCATTATATGTCGATTGAACTGCGTAATGATTTCAAGCCACAGACCAACTCTTCATGACTTACACCTGCTCAGTATAAAGGTCAAGGGCATAGCCTTTGTTTGACTCCCACCTCTGCCATTTAATATCTGAGCTACCTTCTGCGAGTAACCTAACTTCTACAGCTTTATTTTTCTCATCTCAGTAACAGGCTAATAGTCCCTACTTAGAGGTGAAATAAAGATTAAATGAGATAATGTAGAAAACATGCTTAGCACTGTGCCTGTCACAGAGTAAGTGTTCAGAAACAAGAACAATTACGATTTTGTTACTCTTAAAATAATTAAGATTACCTGTTAAACAATTAACAGGTCATGGGTTTAAAGAAAGAGTAATGCCAGAGGCAGGTAGAGGAACGACGTTTCCAAAGAAGCCTGCAGACTCTGAAAGATTGGAGTGTTAAGATCCCGCTATGGTGGGCAAAAGCCTGATGTGTTTGGTACAAACACATAAGCCCCACTATCCCCAGGTGACAAGAATGCATTTTTCAACCTTTATTTCTCACACCCACTGGAAGATGTGACTGGATCTGAGCTTTTGAGGAATTAGAGTTTGGGCTTCAGTTGAGCTGCAAGACTTGTTAAATCATTTCATTGCTGCCATTCAAGAATACGGCAGGGCAGTTTCCTGAGTCTGTTCAGCCTGTGATTAGACTTGGAATCACTGACCCTGAAGTCACTGTAAGCCGGAAACCTCTTGCGCTGGGCTGACAAAAATCTCTCCGTCTTCTGAAAATGGTAGCAATGACAGGAAGTTTGGGGACTTTGGTTTTCAATGAAGTTTTTATTTTTTGTCTTGATGGTGAAAGAAAACATTCAGTTTTCTCTACTCACACAACACTTCTAATACCAAATGTGTGGGTTTTTCACACCAAATGATTCTCCAGTTCTCTGCAGACACCAACTGGGTGATACTAACTGCCTAGAATTAGCACAGACCCTACAGATTAAAGGCTCGGTCCCACACGACTGCCCCCAACTTCAGATGCCAATCACAAGTAGCAGTTCTCCAGGTTACCTACACTGCTATCTGACTTAGCTGCAAATTGGGGGTTCCCACTGCCCCCTCCTCAGGCTCAATAATTTTCTGTGATGGCTCATGAAACTCAGGAAAACATTTACTTACATTTACCAGTTTATTAATGGGTACAAATGAACAGCCAGATGAGGAGGTACATAAGGGAAGGTCTGAAAGTGTCCCAAACACAGAAGTTTCTGTCCTGGTGGAGTTGGGGACGCGCAACTTTCTGGCACATAGATGCATTCACCAACATGGAAGCTCCCCAAACTTCGTTATTTAGGGGTTTTTATGGAGGCTTCAGCAGGTAAACATAGTTGATTAATAATTCAATCTCTAGCCTCTCTACTCTCCTGGAGGATGGGGTATGGAGTTGAAGGTCCCAAATTTCTAATCACAGCTTGATCTTCCTGGTGACCAGCCCCATCCAGGAGCTATCCAGGAACTCCAAAGATCTGGGTCATAAGAACAAAAAAGGCTTCCATCATTCAGGAAATTCCAAGGGACTTAGGAGCTCTGTGTCAGGAACTGGGGCAGAGACCAAATATACATTTCTTACGTCATAGGTAGGAATAGATAAGGGTGCTGCTTATTACATATTGCCACATTCTCCAAAACAAAGGCAGACGACATGGGTAGCAGGAGTTTCCCCAACAGCCCCCACCCTGCAGGGAGCAAAGCAGAGCATCTCCCACCCCACCGCCCCCCAGGCTTCTTTAGAGATGTGGGTATGTGTTAGCCTTGGCAGAATCTTACGACTGATTAGACATGGGGCTTAAGAAAGGGAGAGAGACTGAGACAACTCTAAATTATTGTGCTTGGGTAACTAAGAGAATACTGTTCCTTCTAACAGACACAGGATGGCAAGAGGAGAGTCCCCTCCCCCTTAGCCCCACTTGGCCCATCACCAAATCCTATGGCTGTTAACTGCTAAGTAGGCCCTGATCTCCCTGCTGCACCCCTGGCCAGACTAGAACTATTCTCCATGTGCCAGTCAGAGTGTCTTTATTTTGAAACATCACTCCCCAGTGTCTTAAAGCCTTCCATGGTTTTCCCCAGCTCCGCTGACAGTCCCAGCTCTATACCATCTGCAGAGTCTCAGGGCCTGGCCCTTGTCTGCTCTGCAGCAGCCCCTCTCACCCACTCCCTCTTGCCCTTTCCACACGCACATACTTCCAAAACCTTGCCCCCCAAAACCCATCCCGTTATAGGCCTGAGCCCTGCACTGCCCTCTGCCTGGAGTGCTCACCTCCCCCTCACACCCATACCCTTCAGATCTCAGCCCATTCTTGGCTTCCTGGGAGGTCCTCCCTGCTTCAGCCAGACCTCTACAGTAAACTCTGAGTCAGGAGTGTCATCCTTTGCCACCTGGTGGTGGGTGCAAATCCACAATCATCTGGATGATTGAATCCCACCACATCCTCCAAGTAGACAGTCAGCTCCAGGAGCACCCTGACAATATGCTCCTGCTCTATTGTAGCTATCTCTACAGCCTGGCCTAGTGCCTGCGCATTGTAGGGGCTTCAGAATCTGCTGAGGATTGCAGAATGACTGCAGGAGAAACAACATTTCATTTTTTTATTCATAAAACAAAATTTAGCTGTCACAGTGGCTCACACCTGTAGTCCCAGTTGCTCCGGAGGCTGAGGTGGGAGGATCCCCTGAGCCCCGGAATTCAAGGCTGCAGTGAGCTATGATTGCACCTGTGCATAGCCACTGCACTCCAACCTGGGCAACATAGTGAGACTCTGTCTCAAAAAAAAAAGTCTACTCCACCATTTTTCATAGTGCCTAAGACCATCACTAACACTTTATCCCCTATTATGTGAAGGATTTTCCAGTCTTCTAGAGAAGTCATTAAATGAAAAATATCTCTGGGACAGATTAGCAAACCTTTCTCCACTCAGACTTGGGAGTTTCAGAGGAAGACTGCACCTCTCTGTCCTTGGAACTGCAGCAGCCTCTGTTCTTTATATCACTCCATCTCCTACATCCACATCTAGGGGATCAATTAGCACTAGAATTTGGAACCGGGAAGATATTTGATTCTCTGACCTAACATGGTTGGGGGTCATGAAGTTCCCTTACAAGGCCTCCTCTCACCCCTGAAAAGAGCCCCTGTCAGTGTCCCTGGGTGCCTGAGATCTGGAGGATGAAGCTCCCTGCGCTGCCATGTTCATCAGCCCCACCCTCTCTGGCCCGCGTTCCCTCCCCATTTTAATCTGAGAGCCCAAACTCTCCCTGCGATTCCAACCCAGCTTCTCCCTAGAGCATCTCCCTGTGAACAATTCTTGCTGGGCCCACCACATCTCAGATGACAACTCTGCGGGGCAGCCTGCCAATAGCTCGGACACCATCTGGACTCTCCCACACACAAATGTATCCCTGAGTTTCCTGGAGTCATTCATTTTCATCACCACAGAATTACGGAAAGTGTTGAGGTAAGCAAGTCTCTTGGCCATGGGTAAGTAAACTAACTGGTTTTCCCATTACTGCATCACCTATTTCCATCATTCTGGGGCATACTGCCCTCTGAATGCCTTTTCCACAGTACTGCTTTAGTTGGTCATCCCGTGTTGGGCATTGGCATAGCACCTGGGGTTATTAATTTGAGGGAGTGATTGTAGAATTGAGTCAATTGCATTAGGGCTAAAAGGTTATCTGCACCTTTTGGCACTATCCAGAAGAAGCCACTGCTGATTATCTGGAAATCCAACCCATTGCATTGACCGTACGTTTAAAACTAGTGCATGCTTGCATATTACACATATTAATCATTGCAGATAGTCAATAAATTAGAAAGTACTAATTTACTGGAAAGCATCAGGTAGAAAGCAAACCTTGAATGCAATTTCTAATCAGTAATTCATTTTATGACTCTTCTCCTTGCTCTCCTCCTTTGATTTGTAGTCCCTAGAATAAGGTATTAAAAGGTATGATTTCAGTCACCATAATTTGATTCTTGTTCCTGACTCATCTGCACTGTTCTCTCAGCATGGACGAGAGCTACACCCCACTGCAAGCCCTTTTCTCACTGCCCACACTCACACCGAGAACCATCTCAATCTTCTCTGTTTGACATCGAATACAGCCTGAACACTTGGGTTTAATTATCATTCACAACGGAACTTTTCTCTCTCTTCTTTTTAAATCTTTGAAATCTCTACTTTTGCATTTGTTCAACCCTGCTTCCCAGACCAAACCCTGTGGAAAATCATACTTTGAGGCACCCATCCACTTGTTTTTCCACCCCGTGTCCTCTTTGAGCAGGTAAAGAATAAAGGGAATTTGAAAATGGAAAGGAAGTTTCCAGAACGGCAGCATGCAGCCAAGAGAGTCTGAAGAGCAGGTTCCAAATGCAGGCACCTGCCGGCCAGTCCACAGCCCACCCACAGGGGCCCTGTGGGGCACAGGGTGCAAGATCAGAAGACACGGCCACTCTAGCTGGCTGTTCTCAGCACCGTACTGGGCACACCATGGTGATCAATAACTGCCTTTCTTAAGAGGGTGTGAATTGATGATGAGTGTTTGTGAATATAAGGCATCATACCTGCCTGTTTTCTCTAGTGCAAGCTGGGGAAACAACCTCCGTTTTCTCTAGCCCTCTGACCTCCAGAAAGCACAGACAGAACCTGTGGATAATCACCAAATTTTCTGTACCACAAATACAATCCAGTAGGATAATCCAGGACAATGTGATGAGATCTGGGTACATTCATATCTAGCTTAGATTCTGTCCTTGACCAGAAAAAGATTTTGCTCTAGAAAAAGTGAAATGTACACAAAGTAAAATGAAGGTCCACAGAGCAGACCAAGTCCTCAGACAAAGCCAGGGAAAGCAGGGGCGTTCCCGGTCAGCAGCCCTCGCTCACAACTGGCCCAGCCTGTGCCTGTGCCATTCCAAGCCAACAGCCCAGCGCAAGCTGACAGTGTGCTTGGTGAGCATCAGGGACAGGGACACTTGCAGACCACTGTCGATGAGACGTCCTGTGGGGAAGGAGGGGAAATTGACAGGATATATCAACGATTTAGTAGTTTTAAAGGAATAAAACAAAGTAACATATTTAAGATTCTTTTTCAAGAAATTTTCTCCAGGCCGGACTCCATGGCTCACACCTGTAATCCTAGCACTCTGGGAGGCCAAGGTGGGTGGATCACTCCAGGTCAGGAGTTCGAAACCAGCCTGAGCAAGAGCAAGACCCTGTCTCTACTAAAAATAGAAAGAAATTAATTGGCAAATTAAAAATATATACAGAAAAAATTAGCCAGGCATGGTGGTGCATGCCTGTAGTCCCAGCTACTCAGGAGGCTGAGGCAGGAGGATCGCTTGAGCCCAGGAGTTTGAGGTTGCTGTGAGCTAGGCTGATGCCACGGCACGGTAGCCTGGGGAACAGAGCAAGACTCTGTCTAAAAAAAAAAAAAAAAAAGAAAGAAAGAAAATTTCTATAATGTGGAATACAGAGCCCACTGATGTGTAATTAACTTGTTTTGATTCCCATCATCTGCTCTAAGGTTTATATGCAATGAGCTGTATGAGCAAGATGCTGAAGGTGTTTAATCTTGATAAGAGAATAAACTCTTTGAAATGAATTTAGCAGACTTGCAGACACACAGCAATGAGCATGTCTGTCAACCACCATACAGCATGCTTCTTTATGCCGCTGTGCTGTGGGAGAAGTTTCCAGACATTTTGTGCTCACTTCACATATACGACCTGGTATGGAATGTTTATACACCCAGATTCCAGAAAGTATGTGTCAGTGTGAACTGAAATGCATCAAGTCTATATTTGGTCTAAAATACAAAGCCATAACACTTGTCACTGATATTCAGGAAATATTTAAATAATCTTTTTTTTCCCAAAGGGTTCTGCTCTTATACTAAGGTTCATTGACATGAGTGTTGGCTTATTAGTTAATGTAAGCATTTTACATAGACAGGAGCACTTTCAGAATCCTCCCCCGAAAGGAATGCAATCTCCACCATTTTGAATAAACTCAAAATAAAATGCCTATTAACATAAGTGCAGCCTATTTTCCTGCCACAGTGACTTTGCACATGCTATTTGCTCTGCCTAGAATGTCCATCCCAATCCAACTCTAACTCAACTCCCCCATTCCTTCCAGAAGCCTTTCTGAGCTCTTGTCCCTCTTTCCACAAAACCAGACTGTGTCTTCTCTGTGCACCATTAATACCAAACACACTCTGATTAAGGCACTTATCATTTTTAAATATAATTGTATATAAATTCACTTCTCCACTTAACTGTTTCCTTAAAAAATTTAAGTTTAAAAAACATAGAATCTTTCTCCTCTTTTAGCACTGAACATATGAATAACAGTGGATTGTTATACATTAAAGCAAGGCTGGAAGAATACCTGTCATGAATTTCTGTTACTAAGTATTCTTGAAAATTATACTGCTGAATAAATATCCCATACCTGAGATTTTTCATTAAGTCTGACTGTCACTTCCAGTTGGTACAAATGAGTGAGATGTCAAGATAGAACCTCTGGCTTGTCCTGTGTATAGAGCATGTCCCTACACAATAAGAGTGCTGGCTAATTAGGAACCACTATGGCACCAGGGCAGGCGGTCAGGACCGGGGCAGGCGGTCAGGAGCAGCTGACTTACACTAGAGTTAACAGTTTGTTCTGGTTGTGCACAGCATGGAATTCAGCTCATCCTTAGCATGGACAAGTGTTTTTTCCCTCCTTATTAACATAAACCCTCACAGTACGCTCAGACTACAACACAGAAACAGCTGCCTCCCCCTTCGCGTTGTGAAAGATGTTCTTAGCCAAGCCTGTTAATGACTCAGAACAGGCATTCGGAAATTTAAAAGCTCTTAATGAACATGCTTCCTGCTCCCCCTCCCATCCTCCTTCCAAGTCTCACAAGACATCGTTATTTTTAACTCCACATTGCTACAGCTGCACTTCAGAGAAAGCCAAGCTGAGACAAAGGCGCAGCCCGGATCCCAGGATGGGAAGCATGGCCGTAAAAGAGGAAGGGCGGAAAAAAAGAAGGGGAGACATTGGGAGGGGAGTTAGAAACACTTCTCAGAAAACATGACTGTTACAAAGGCCAGGTAGGACCAGAGGCAACCCTTGGGAATGGGGCACCATGTGAGGAACCCATTTCCCAAACTTGGAGTGTAGGCGGGGACGCCCCCAGCCCTGACCAAAGGACTAGACCAGGATTTAGCACAGCAAGTCAGAGGAAACTGGTAGATTTGCCAACTGATACCAGAAAAAAAATTCATGTTTTCTGACTTAAAGAAAACCTCCAAGGCAAAGCTATCTGGCCCTCCTTATTTCGATATACAACTCTTGGTATGCATTATTTTGAAACTTGTACACTAAAGAAGCAAAATCCAAAGCCAAAAGAAACTGAGTTGTTTCGGGAATTCTTTTTCTCTTTGTGGCTCTTCTTAGTACCAGTTTTAACCTCATTTCACCTAAACAAAAGTACCTAATTTCCTCTCATTCTTTTCCTACTAAGCAGAAAGGGTTCTGGTTGTCAAACTTTCCCAAAGGAGCCTGAATTATCCCATAAATGGCCCCCCTGAGGCTGTGCAGTAAGAAGACCCGCTTGAATAAAACCAAAAAGCCCTCTAAGCATTTCCCTTCCTTGATTTGCCTTTTTAGTCATTTTTCTATGGGCACAGCTAACATGGATTCTATCCTTCCCACCAGTCTTAAAAGATAATATTTCACATAGAAGAATAAAAGTACATTAAATTTGTATCATCCATGTTTAATTTTTTTATTTCTGAAATATCTTTGTATCACTTGGGTTCCCAACAGAAAACAGATGGCACACTTAAATTAGGCAGTTCAAACAGGTTTATTTGCAAAGGTGTAGAAGAATTATACGGAACTCTGCGGTAACCAAGAGTGAGTAGCAACAGAGAGGAAGGAGTGGTGGCCAGAACCGCGGTGGAAAGAACCGGGCAGAGAAGCCTGCCAGGAGTCCACCGCCAAGGACTAACAACCTCTGGTCAAGAGACACAGTCAGCCTTAGGTGATCCTCTGCAAGGAAAGTATCAGGAACATAAATACCCCAACCTCATTTTCCTCCTCTCCACCCACTCCCCCAACCCCTCCTGCCAGGGCTTCCCACTGGCCAAACCAAATGAGAAGGGCTCTCACTGATGTAGGCCACACAGGTCTGCCTCCTGCATGCGCGGTGAGCAGGGCGGAGAAGCAGAGAGAGTGCACCTGGACAAACAAACTGGCACAAAATATAAAGTCTTGTTAAAAAAAAATTAAACTTAACACTTTATTTCACCTAAAACAGCTGCAAATTCTGTTTGAATTCCTCAATCTCCAGGGCCTTCCAGGAACAGGCAACTTCAGGTCCTGCAAATTCTCTGATACGCTCCTTATAAAAAATCAATGAGAAATGTAAATTCCTATTTTTTTTGTTGTGTAAGTCCTTTGTTTTTACTGACACATTTTTCCATACTTTGGCCAAGAAATAAAATACAAATGGATTGGAATCTGAAAATATCAGAGCAAAGCTTTGCTGCTGACAAAGCCAAGCATAAAATACTTAGGAGAAACTGCAATTCTCCTCCCTTCTCATCTTTTCACAAACATTTATTGAACAACTACTATGTCCCTAGTAGCCTGTAATATACTGAGATGCAAAGATAAATGTAAATAAACTTTAATTATGTTGGTTTATCAAAAAAAAATAAGGTAATTATGAGTATTAGTTAGTTTTTGTCTGTTTTTGGCTCACAAAAAATAGTCCAGAAGGTACAACTAGTTTAGCCTTGGCTTGATTTGGGGGCTCACCAATGTTTCTAGACTCCTGCTCTCAGCTTTTCCTCCTCAGAGCGCTTGTTTGTATCCTCGGGAAGGTTCTCTTTGTGGTAGAACGATGGTTACAGAAACCTAAACCTCAGACCATCACACCACCAAACCCAGAAGACTAACAATGTCCTTGTGTCACAATCACAGTAAAGTTGTGGATTCACTCTGATGGACAGGCTTAACTCACCCTTGAGTCAATAGCTGGAGCCAGGACAATGGGATACTCTGTTCAAATTAAGTCAATGAGAGCCATCATTTGGGTTGAGTGTGGGGCCAATCCAGTCCCAACAGCCTGACAATGGAGGAGGGGCAGACCCACGAGGCACTATCTGAAAGCTGTTAGTCAAAGAAAAGAGGAATGAACACCAGGCAAGCAACCATCACAAAATAAAGATACATGCAAATGCTCCAGAAGCCAAAAAGATGAGAGCAACAAACTCCCCAAACAGGCTGGGTGACATTTTGCCTAATTCTTGAAGGAGGAATAGGATAAGATGGAGTGAGGCAAGGTAGTAAAGGGGACAAGGTGATCCTGGCAAATAAAACAGCACATACAAGTACAGAGAGACATGAAAGAGCATGGTGTGTACTAGAACAATGGGACGTTCAGTGTGGCTGGATCACAGGGCCTGGGTAAGTTCCAGATAGCAAAGACAGCTGGTAAAGGTTTCATGTCTCATCTTTAAAAGCATTAAAGCATTTAGTCAGCAGAGTGACAAGATCAGACCCATATTTTAGAAAGACAGTGTAGAATAGATAATGTAGGGGATGGGGCTTAGACGAAGGCTGAGTCTAAAAGGTAATGGACTTCTTTCTTCAGAGGCCACTGAATTCAAGGGCAAGAGATGGTGTCTAAGTGCAGAGGAAGGAGCAGGAAGTTTGGGGAGAAAGATATTAGAATGAATTGGACTTGATGGTCAACTGGACTTGACAACCAACGTGTAAGGGGGGAGAAGAGATGATGATAACTCTGAGTTTACCTTCGTACTAACAAGGATGCTCTTGGGATCCCTGGATCCCATGCCAGGTGTTCCTATTATTCACTCTCACATTTTTCATGCAAATTCATTTTTATATGTATTAACACCATCAAATTCTATTACATTTGATGCTTCCACTGGCTTACTTTATACATGCAAAGCAAAGTGGAGTAGTGGAATAATTGCAGGTGAAATTCAACCTACAAAATATTTTGTCTTAAATTAAAATACAGTAATCAAACATTCATACCAAAGTGGATTTTTAATGTATTTTTATTATCTGAGTAACTGAATGATGGACACAGATATAAAATTAGTATAGCTCAATCTACAAAAATTAAGCTCAAAAAATGAGCCTTGGAATTTTGCCTTCTTCTTGAAAATGTTATTTCTAAGAATCCCTTGTCTTCCCCAGAGTTGGCAAAGAGAAGAGTAAGAAGTCTTTTTTAAATTATCTTTTCAAGCAATTTACAAAACTCACTTAAATATATAATTACTAATTTTGTAAGCATTTAAGAGATGTATAATTTTGGTGTTGTACATATTGGCTATTTCACTGAAATGTTTTCTCTTTTGTCTGAATACCACAATTTAAAAATCTAAAAAAATCAGTTGTTTCAAGGCAATCAACCTAGCTGCCCAACTTAGTTTGCCTCTTATTTCCACTCAAATGAACAGAGGTGGAGACTTTATATCAGTTCTATACAGAGGGAAGTATGTGTTCTATATGGTGGCAATTTTCAGAACACTTGTAAGGTATAATATATGGAAGGCCAGACTTTAAAAGGAGCCTACCAAACCCAGAGCCCTGACCTTGAGAGGTATTTCCCACCTGGAAAGTAAGTAGATGGGACCCTGAGCCAAACCTCTACAAGTGGCAGGAGCTATAGATGAGGGAAGACAAGCGCCACTCAGTAGGAGAGTGAATCTCAGTCCTACACTACCTGTGAGTGGGTGACTCCTAATATTACAGTAAAGGGGATAATTGGAAAGAGGATAGTGCTCACCTAACTTATGAACACATTAATCATAGAAAATAAACGTGTTTGGACAAGTGAATCATTCAGTCTTATCGCTTAAATAAACAATGGCTTTCTTCCTACTCCCACTGACATCTTGGTGTCTATGTTGAGCTCTTCCTTTCACCCTCACCCAGACCTGCAATATTGGAGAAAGAACCAAATTAGCACGGTGTGGACCTAGTTGCAATCCCAGCAATGATCAAAAAGCGATCTCCCTGAAAGCATGAATGGAAAGCGATCACTGAATATGTGAGGAATCACAGAAATTGAGAAGAAAGAATCTGAAGAATCAAAGCAAGTCTTCCTATGAAAGAGACTTGCTGAAAAGATACAGAGTAAACTTTAGAAAATCTTTATTATTTCAGTATGATTTGAAAGGCATTGCATCTAATGAAAAGAAAGAATCTGGTTTGGAAAAAATACTTTCAGATGAAAAAATTACTGAATTTAAGACTACATCATTGGCAGCAAATGACTTTTAGGTGCTGCAGAAAACAAACCATGATTTGAAGGCAATATCAAAAGACTCTCCCAAGAATAAAATAATAATAACTGTACCTGTCAAGAATTTATGAGTTCCTAGTGTTCTGCCACCTTAAATACGCATTAACACATTTCATCCTTATATTATTATTCTAAGCAAGTATTATTATTATTATTACTACTATTCCCATTTGGTAGTTGAGCAAGAGTATGTAAGTTGCCCAAGAGCGCACCATTAGTAATGTGGGCTGGAGCTGAGTTTTAAACCCAATGTTATCTTACTCTAAATCTCATTTCAGGAGTGAGCTCTTCTAGACCATCAAGAAATGAATCACATTTCTACGCAATCTAAATTCTTCTGGAGCAGGGATTAGCAAACTCTTTCTGAAAAAGGCCAGAGAGCAAGCATTTTCAAACCTGTACACCACACAGTCTCTGTCGCAGCTACTCAACTCTGCCATTGTAGTGGGAAAGCAGCCACAGACAATACATTAATGAATAACCATGAAAATCTTCCAATAAAATTTTATTTGCAAAAGCAAATGAAGGGCCAGATTTCGCCTATGGGCCATAGCTTGTCAACCTCTATTCTAGAACATATAAAAGATGAAAAAAAATGATATCTTTTGTGAAGCTATCACAGTGCTAATAATAAAACTCATCAAAGATAATCTAAATTTTTAAAAAATTATCTCACTTATGAATATGGAGGTAAAATCTACAAATAAAAGTTTTTTCAAATTAAAACTTGTAGCAAGTAAAAGACCATTACATAGTAACCAAGTAGATTTTATTCTAGTAATATATGGAGGTCCAACTTTTAAAAATCTATTATTATAGTTAATAATATAAATAGATAAATGACATTATTAGTTATTCAGAAGTTTTTTTTAAGAATTCAACATCCATTTTTAATTAAAAGAGCATACTTGTTACAGTAAGAATAAAGAATATTACCTCAATATGATAAACAATATCTAGCCAAACAAAAACTATCAACACTGTAAATAAGACTTAATACTAAAGACATCTCCATTAAAATAAAAAATAAGATAAAGATAACCTTTACCAGCACTGCTATTTTATGTTATTCTGAAAGTTCTAGTCAAGATAATATGTTAAGGAAATAAATTTTTAAGTAAGACCCAAAATCATAATAATTTATAGGTGATATAATTGCTACAAGAACTAATAAGAATGAATTTTAAAAAAAAAAGTTAGGACTTCTGGTTTCTAGTCCAAGATACAAAGAACTTGTCCTAACAAAAAGAAAAATGCTAATGAAACTGAAAATCAACAACTCTTCTTAGATTCACTGGACAATTGAGGCCCCAGCGTAATTGCTGCCCCCCAAATTGAAGCAGATACAGAGCATCACAACTTACTAGAGCAAGAACTAAGAAGCAGAAACCTCTGGGGACCAGTCCTGGGGCAGGAAAGTTTAAACTGTAATTGTCAAAATGCTGGAGCCTCAGTGTGGAAAAATCTGAGAGTTAAAAACTCCAGGTTGGCCTAGTCTTAAATGGGTGCCCACAGCTTTGTTAGTTTTACCTCCAGGAGCACTACCAAATTATCACAGTGAAAATCAAAGAAAAAGAAAAAAGAAATCCCCTTATGATTCCAGCAAAAAGAGGAAAATTAACTATTTTGAAATATACCAGAGCATTCTGTTCAACAAACCTTGCCCTTAAAAAAAAAAAGAAAACTATTTTATCAGAGCCTAACTGACCAAGAGAAAGGAAAACCTGACACAGACTCCCTCTAGCCACCCTGTCCCACTTGAGAGGGGCAGAACTGAGAAGCACCTGTGAACTTCACCATTCATGGGCTAAAAGACTAAGACCTAATCATGGCACTATAGACCACGTCCCAGCAGTTCCTTTCACACAGTAGTACATCATGTCTGCCTTTTAACAAAAGCTTACAAGACACACTAAAAAGGAAAAAACATAACCAAAGAGACAGAGCAAGCACCAGAACCAGAGTCCAATATGGCAGGAATGTTAAAATGATCAGACTGAGAATTTAAAATAACTGTGATTAAGAGTCTAAGGGCACTAATAAACAAAGTAGACAACATGCAAGAATAGATAGGTAGGGCAAACAGAGAGATGGAAATCTAAGAAAGCACTAAAAAGAAATGCCAGAGATCAAAAACACTGCAACAGAAATGAAAAATGCCTTTGACGGCCCCTTAGTAGGCTGGACATGACTGAGGAAAGAATCTCTGAACTTGAGGATATGTCAATAAAAGTTTCCAAAACTGAGAAACAAAGAGGCAAATTACAGTCAGGCACATTCTTGACCATAAAGCACACCTTAACAAATTTAAAATAACTACAAATCATACAATGTCTGCTTTTAGACCACAGTGGAATTAAGCTAGAAATTAATAACAGAAAAATAGCTAGACACTTGTAAAATATTTGGATATTAAACAACACACTCCACATAACACATGGGTCAAAGATCAAAACTCAAGAGAAATTTTTAAATATTTTGAATTATATTAAAAAGAAAATATAATTTGTCAAAAATCATGGGATGCAGTGAAAGCAGTGATGACAGGGAAATTTATAACATTGAATATGTATAGTAGAAAAGAATAAAGATCTAACATTAATAATCTAAACTTCCACATTAGGAAACTAAAAAGGAAAAGCAAATTAAATCCAAGGTAAGCAGAAGGGAAATCATAATTAAAAATGAGATCAGAAATCAATGAAATTAAAAAATGAAATCAATAGACAAAAATCAATGAAACCAAAAGCCAACTCTTTGAAAGATCAATTAATTCAATAAACCTCTAGCCAGACTAAGAAAAAAAGAGAGAGGATACAATTAGTAATATTAGAAATGAAAGTGAGGTCATCACTTTCATTGTCATGAAATGGACAAATTTCTTGAAAGACATAATCTGCCAAAAGTCGCACAAGATACATATAATTTGAGTAGGCATATATCTTTTAAATAAATTGAATCAATAATTAATAACCTTCCAAAACAAGAAGTATCAGGTCCAGATAAGTTCACTGGTGAGTTCTATCAAACATTTAAATAGAAATTATGCCAATTCTCTACAATCTTTTCCAGATAATAGAAGCAGAATGAATATTTACTAACTCATGCTATGAGGTCATCATTACCTTAATACCAAAACCAAAGACATTAAAAGAAAAGAAAGTTATAGACCAATATTTCTTATAAACATAGATATAAAAATTCTTCACAAAATGTTAGCAAATCTAATCCAACAATATCTAAATAACACTATAGCCTATCACCAAGTGAGATTTATTCCAGTTGTACAAGGATGGTTTAGCATTCCAAAATTAATTAATTAATATAATTCATCACATCAACCAAATAAAGAAGAAAATCACATGATCATATCGATAAATGCAAAAAAGCATTTGGCAAAATCCAACACCCATTCATAATCAAAACTCTCACAAACCAGGGATAGAGAAAACCTTCCTTAATTTGATAAAGAACAGCTACAAAGAACCCACAGCTAACATCAGATTTAATGGTAAGAAACTTAATGGTAATGATCGTAGCAGGAAAACTTGGAAAACTCAAAGTTTTCCTGCTAAGATCAGGAACAAAGCAAGGATGTCCCCTCTTACCACTATTTTTCAACATCATAATGGGAGTCTTGGCTAATGCAATAAGGTAAAAAAGGGAAATAAAATATATACAAATTGGGAGGGGGAAAAAACTAGTTTTGTCCCCATATGATATAATCTTCTATATAAAAAATTTGAAAGAATTAAAAACAAAAATTCTAGAACTGCAAGCAATTGTAGCAAGGTTGCAGGATACAAAGTTGATATACAAAAGTCAATCACTTTCTATATACCAGTAATGAACAATTGGAATTTGAAATTGAAAACACGTTACCATTTACATTAACATCTCCCAAAATTGAAATGCTTAAGTATAAATCTAACAAAATATGTACAAGATCTAGATGAAGGAAACTACAAAATTCTGATGAAAGATATCAAAAAGAACTAAAAAAAATGGAGAAATATTCCGTGTTTACAGGTAGGAAAACTCAATACTGTCAAGATGTCAGTTCTTCTCAACTTGATCTATATATTCAAGGCAATCCCAATCAAAAGTCCAGAAAGTTATTTTGTAGAAATTGACAAATTGACTCTAAAGTTTATATGGAGAGTCAGTCAGAAGACCCAGAATAGCCAATACAATATTGAAAGAGAAAAGCAAAGTTGGAGAACTGACACTGCCTTTAAGATTTACTATAAAGCTATAGTAATCAAAACAGTGTTTCACCAAAGATGAAAGAATAGACAAGTATTCAGTTGAACAGAATAGAGAGCCCAGAAATAAAAACACATAAATATAGTCAACTGATCTAGAAACAAATGTAATATAATGAAGAGAAGACAGTATTTTCAACAAATGGTGCTGAAACAAATTAGACATTCACATGCCAAAAAAAATTAATCTAGGCACAGATCTTACACCCTTCACAAAAACTAACTCAAAATAGACAATAGATCTAAATGCAAAATACAAAACCATGAAACTCCTAGAAAATACCATAGGAGAAAATTGAGATGTCCTTGGGTATGGCAATGACTTTTTAGATACAACACCAAAGGCATGATCCATGAAGAAAATTATTGATATCTGGACTTCATTAAAATTAAAAACTTCTCCTCTGTGAAAGACAATGTCAAGATAATGAGAAGAGAAGCCACAGATTGGGAGAAAATATTTACATATAATACATCTGATAAAGAACTGTTATCCAAAATATACAAAGAACTCTTAAAACTCAAGAATAAGAAAACAAAAAACTTGATTAATAATGGGCAAAAATCTGAACAGACATCTCATCAAAGAAGATATGCATATGGCAAGTAAGTATATGAAAGGATGTTCAACATCATATGTTACTAGGGAATTTCAAATCATAACAACAATGAGATACCACTACATACCTATTAGAATGGCCAAAATACAAAACACTGCCAACACCAAATGCCGGTGAGGATGGATGCAGAGCAACAGGAGCTTTCATTCATTGCTGGTGGGAATGCAAAGTAGTACAGCCACATTGGAAGACAGTTTGTCAATTTCTTATAAAACTAAAAATTTTCTTGTGATATAGTTCAATAATCATACTCCTTGGTATGGTCCCCGGGGCACGGCAGCCCTGGCCACACATAAACGTGGGCATGGATGTTTATAGCAGCTTTCTTTACATTTTCCTTAACTTTGAAGCAACCAAGATTTCCTTCAGTAGGTGAATGGATAGATAAACTGGTGCATACAGACAATGGGATATTATGCAGCCCTAAGAAGTAATGAGATATCAAGCCATGAAAAGACATGAAGGAAACTTAAATGCATATTACCAAGTGAAAGAAGCCGATTTGAAAAGGCTATGTACTGTATGATTCCAACTATATGGCACTCTGGAAAAGACAAAGCTCTGAAGACAGTGAAAAAAGATTAGTGGTTGCTAGGGGTTAGAGGAGAGGGAGGGATGAAGAGATGGAGCACAGAGGATTTTCTGGACAGTGAAACTATTCTGTATGATACTTTATGGTAGATACGTGTCCTTATACATTTTTTAAGACAGGTAAAGTGTACACGAAGGTGAGCTCTAATGTAAATTATGGACTTTGAGTGATAATGATGTGCCAATGTAAATTCATTGATTATAACAAATTTACCACAGTTGTGCAGGATGCGGATAGTAAGAGAGGTTGTGTGTGGAGGGAGGAGGAGAAGGATATGTGGGAACTTTCTGTGCTTTCTGCTTAATTTTTCTGTGAACCTAAATCGGCTCTAAAAAAAATTTATGAATAAAAATTAATGAACAGAGCATAAGTGAGCTATTGGTTAAATTAAAGTAGCCTAGTAGATGTGTAATTAAAATTCCCAAAAAGGGGGGGATATGGGAAGGAAGATATTTGGAAAAATAATGGAATGGCTAGAAAACTCAACTTGATGAAAACTATAAACCCACAGATTCAAGATCAATGAACTCCAAACACAAGAAACTTCAAGAAAGCTATGCCAAGTCACATCATAATCAAATTGCTTAAAATCAGTACTAAAGAGAAAATGTTAAAAAAAAAGAAGCCAAGGGGGGGGGTAACACATTACATTCAAAGGAACAAACATAAGAATAACAGTAGACTCTTATGGGAAACATACAAGTCAGAAGACAATGGAAGTACTGAAAGGAATAATTTTTCAATGTATAATTCTACGGGAAGTGAAAATTTATTTAAAAAGCAAAGTGGTCCTATCTCTCCACATCCACGCCAACATTTATTATTTTAGGACTTTTTGATAAAGGCCATTCTCACTGGAAATAAGTGATATCTCATTGCAGTTTTGATTTGCATTTCCCTGATGATTAGAGATGTTGAGCATTTTTCATACGTTCATTAGCCATTATTCTGTCTTCTTTTGAAAAGTTTCTGTTCATACACTGCTGGTGGGACTGCACACTAGTGCAACCTCTGTGGAAAGCAACATGGAGATACCTGAAAGCAATACAAGTAGATCTACCATTTGATCCAGCAATCCCATTACTGGGCATCTACCCAAAAGAACAAAAGACACTCTGTAAAAAAGACACCTGCGCTCGAATGTTTATAGCAGCACAATTCATAATTGCAAAAATGTGGAAACAACCCAAGTGCCCATCAATACATGAGTGGATTAATAAAATGCGGTATATGGATACCATGGAGTAGTATTCAGCTATAAGAAACAACAGTGATATAGCATCTCTTGTATTTTCCTGGATAGAGCTGGAACCCATTCTACTAAATGAAGTATCCCAAGAATGGAAAAACAAGCACCACATGTACTCACCAGCAAATTTGTTTCACTGGTCAACACCTAAGTGGACATATAGGAATAACATTTATCGGGTGTTGGGCAGATGGGAGGGGGGAAGAGGGGGTGCGTATATACATACATAATGAGTGCAATGCACACCATCTGGGGGATGATCACACTTGAAGCTGTGACTTGTGGGGGGGGCCGAGGGCAATATACGTAACCTTAACATTTGTACCCCCATAGTATACTGAAATAAAAAAATAAAATAAAATAAAAACCAAAATGGGAATAGAAACTTTTTCAACTATAAAGAAGCTGAAATAATTTGTCATCAGCAGACCTGAACTACTAGAAAAAAACAAACAGAAATCTAGTTCTATACAAAGGAATGACAAACATCACAAATGGTAACTATAGAGGTGGTTTATAGGTAAATAGTATTTACATCTTAGTATTTACATCTTTTCAGAAGGTAATTGGTTACAGTAAAAGTAATAGAAATGTACTATGGGTTCTATAATATATAAAGAAAATTTATAAACTTTATAAAAAATATAAAATTTATGACAACAATTGTACAAAGAATA